>OY754985.1:8819708-8982780 GCA_963576475.1 Molanna angustata | reverse complement strand
ATGCCATTAGGGTAAAATATACGATGACATTAAAGGAAACTTGCATACTGTCTTTACTTCGAAACTACGTGCGAAGTTGTCGCGAACGAAATATAATAAAAAAATACGATGAAATTCGTTCCTTCGATAACCGGTTTCCTGATTTATTTTTTGCGAAAGCGAAGATATAATTGGTAGGAAAAGGAATTTTCGCATTGAAATCTAATTTATTGCCATTTATTTATCGATAACTTGTTTTCATATTGGAAATATCGACGAGAAACTTCCGCAATTTTTTTTCTTCATCTGTATTTTTATTTTTTTGTCAAGTGGGCAAAATTGCCAGTCAATGGCGAGTGACAAATTTTTATCAAATATTTATTTTTTATAAAAAAATAGGTAATGTTTACATAATTTACCTTATGGTACATTTTTAAAAAGCACAATTTACTTTGTTGTAACCACTTTTTGAGTTATTTATATTCGACCGGTTTCGAAGCGTACCGCTTCATCGTCAGAACGGATAACAACTAATTTAATGTTTCAACTTAAATATGAATGTTCTATATCAAGTCACTGTTAAATCATTTTATTTGTATTTGATTTACATTATTTTTATTTAAAATAACCTTATGCACCCCATTATGAAGGAAAAATTGGAGGCAGATGTCTTGGCAAATAATAGACCGGAGTCCACACAGTGAAAGAGCTGTTCCGATTAGTTCAAGACAGAGATGCCTACCTGATATGACAGAAAGACGTATTTGAATAGTGGTGTTTTTATGATATTTACAAACACGAATTTTTTACAATCATCATACATTTTGATGTCTAATCTTTCCAGAATGTTTTCGCACAATTCACATCTAATGCATCTAATTAACATTTATTTTTTCAAAGTAAGGATACATTTTCTTTTATTATTTAACCGATAAAATAAAGGTATTCCCTAATTTCATTTTTATTGTTAAAACCTGTGATTCGTGATTCGTTACTCATACCTTCAATAATTCTTTAAGATACAAATCAAAAATTTAACAATAAACCTTCAACAAACACTAGGTATTTGATGCAATTTTATCTCCACTCTTTTCATAGGTAGGTACAATTTTAGAAGTGTGAAATGACTAGTTGGTATTATAATTAGTCAAATCGGTCGAGACATGATACGAATCCAGGTCCCCTGGATTGTTAAACCTATTAGGCTCTGCCACCGACCAATTTTTGAGTTTAGTTCTATACGTTCCAAAATACCTATATTCACCAAAATCTTTTGAGTCACATAAATACGGGAACTCGACTATATGTAAAGAAAGTAAAACTTTGGGGATTGAGAAGGTAGTCCCTCTGGCTTGCCTTTATATTCATACTCGAATTATGTCCCTACCAAACACCACTCAGTTCTTTTGCGCCTCCGTCATATAAACATCTTGTAATCAGAACATGCATTATTATTTCACTCTACTAGTCTCAATATGACTCAAATACCTTATGTAAGTTACCTAAAACTGTTTGTGCATTATAAACATTATTGTATGACCACATTTATTACGTAGAGAAATATCGTCAACAATGGATCTATATTTTTTACCTGTCCACTTACAGTAGTACAACCTTAGGTTCAGAAAGCATTGCTGACTCGCTATTTCGTTTATATGCCAGGAAAAGGAATAAATCCCCTTATATGTCTATTGAATTCACAACTGAATTCATCTAGCAATACATTCCATTCGATTTAAATTCTTACCTGCTTGAGAATTCCTTTAGGTACAAGGATGCCGACATGATTCTTTCCTAGATCTACAATTCCAAGTTAGAACATATCCGGACAGTCATTATTTAATATTTGATCTACCAGATATTATTAAATTTCCAGATCCTTCTATACATCGCACACACAAAAAATCTATCTATTTGTCTTAATTACAAATTTATATTGTTCCTCATTGAATATTATTTATATATTTTAATTATTCACCCTAGTTTACAAACAACAGCTAAATAATATATTAAAAATAATATTATATATTCCAGTTGGGCGACATCTGTCTAAATACTCTTTTATTATATTGATAACATGCTTCAGTATAATCATTCGAATGGTTCTGAACCAAACTAAACAACATATCAATCTATATATATGTATGTTGTTTAGTTTATTTATTCTATTTTATTCTATTTCACATAATGTCACTTTTCATCTAGGTTGTAATTTATTTTTAATTAATTAAAAATAAACAATTTTACAGGATGTGATTCCAAAGTCAGGCTTCTTGTATTATTATGGATAGTTTTCTAAGCGTCGCTCAACAACAACTGTGATCGGGCTTGAGCCGCCGTAATCGGTTATTTTACCCAAAATCATTTTGGACGAATTCCATCTTTAGCGGAAGTCAAATGGATTTGAATTCTATTTCCTAAGGTACATTGTAAAAAAATAATAGAAAAAAATAATAAAATGGTTTTGATCGGTGTTAATTCAAATATTGAATAGGTTTTCAATAAACATAAAAACACGCTATGTTCCATTGGATATGAAAAGACGCACAGTCTCATATATCTCTAAAAGTCTAAATAACGCTGATTTTCAGACTTCTCATTTTTCCGTTTTTCTCTGTCCTTTTACTATCCAAAAATAAAAAAAAATACATTAAATTGAAAAAATAATTGTTTTATTAAAAAATGCAATAATTTCAGTTGTGGGAATTTTGTTAAGTGAATGATATGAACAATTTAATGAAATAAAATTGCAAGTTTATTTATTTATTTATTAAAGAAATGTTTTCAATTATTACTAAAAAAAATTCGTTAGTATCCCTGTGTCAGGATCCCGAATTCATACAGTTAGCAACATAACACAAAATTAACTTTTCCAATTTTTCGATTTTCCGATTTTTCAAGAAAATTAATTTCTCTTAACAGATCGACAAAGTTTCAAGGCATGATCCGTGAGATTTTATATGACCAGGACTAAATTTTTCATGCTTTTCAACTTTCATGTCAAAAAAACCTAAATTAGAGGCTTCGCAGCATATAAATTATATAGATAACTCAAAGTTTGGAGTAGAACATTTAGTGTGTCTGTGTGTTTGTGTGTGTATACGAGTATGTGTTTGTTTGTGTGTCCTATAATTTTTGATCTACTTGATTCACAAAGTCTTTAATTTTAAAAAGAATATATGTAAAATGTAATACATACATACCATCACGCCGTATCCCTGCTTGGGGTAGGCAGAGAGGACCGAACGCCAGATACCTCTATCTTGACATACATGTTTTGCCTCATTTACATCCATGCATCGCGTCATACATGCTCTCCTATTATTCTGACTTCGTATATTACCATCTTTCCAAATCTCATTTATATGATCATGCCAACTCTTTCTCGGGCGGCCACGACCTCTCATTCCACTCTTTTCAGTCTTGTATACTTTCTTTGTCAGGCGCTCATCGTTCATTCTCTCCACATGTCCTAACCATCGTAGTGTATTTACTTTCATTCTACTCACAATATCTCTTTCAATCTTGCATTCTCGTCTGATGTCCACATATATGTAAAATATAAGGACTACAAAATTCAGTCATCGGAAGTCCCGATGGGGAACTTAATTCAATGTTTCCGTATATGCAATTAAAACGAGTGAGTTGTGGCCAACGCTTTACTCCTCACTACCAAGTCACAAGTCACTCCACAAGGTATTAAAATTTTGTATGGAATATTACTATTCAGATATCCTTCAAAATCTAAAAGGGTCTAAGCGAGTATTAGGTATATATATTTAGATGGGTCGATGGCAGAGCGGTAAGCGCGCTGGGCTAGTAATCCAGTGGTCCTGAGTTCGAATCCTGCCTCGACCGATTTCGTTCACCTATAGCACAAGCATTTATTTGCTTATTTAAGGGAACGTAGGAAGATGTATATGTACTTGTTTAACAAGAACATATTCATTTTTTGTTTAAAAAAAAAAAAAAATTTGCAAAATTTGAAAAAAAATCGATAATCGATTAAGTAAAATTCAGAATACAATCTCAGCATGACACTTGTTAATTATCTGTAATGAAAAAAAAGCCTTAAAAATTATAAAATCATAACTCCCCACTATATTCCCTTGGGTTAGTGAGGAGTAAAAATATTCGATAATATATGTATTTGTATTTTTCCTAAATATCAGTACCTTTTTGTTTGAGTCTGTCCAAAATGAGATATCCATAGTATAAATTCCTAGTTCCGTCTTTCTTTATATCGATGTTTCATGTGGAAGTCTGGTTGTATTATGTGAACCATTTATGTTGTAAGGTCAAACCTGTCGCTGTTGAATATTCTGTCCACGTACAAAAGTCATTCATCTTGGGGCACGTATCCATAACAACGCTCAGAGCCATGACTTGGTAAATTGGGCAACATTTTGGCTGGTTGAACACTATCCATACCAGCTAAACAATATCTTTAGAGACATCATACCATTGTTCTTAAAATATTATGTAACTTGATATACCCTTGTAGCCAAAATCAATAATCTATTTGTAACAGAAAATGTACAGAATTTATTAATTAAAAACGGCGTAAACAAATACTTGGATCTATAAGTACAACTCAATGAGTTATCTTTAATACTACTGAAGTGATAGTTACAAAATATAATATAATATAATAATAATAATAAATTTTTTTTTCGTCGACCTTCGTGGCTTAGTTGGTTAGGTATCTGACTGCTGATCCAAAGGTTCCGGGTTCGATTCAGAGTTTGATTTTGATTATTATTATTAAGGTTACAGAGAGGAGATTGACGTATATCAGATAGAAAATATTCAATGTTAAAGTTTCTCCATGATCTTGAAGTAGTTGTTATGTATTTTGGCGGGGGTTGACAGAAATTAAGGGTAGTATAAATGAGTCTATGATCAGATAAGCCGACATCAATTACACGCGGAAAGATTTCTTCGTTATTTGTTCTAGATATGTAGACATCCAGTATTCCTCCAGCATCGTGGGTCGGGGTCTTCACTGACTGAAGGAGTCCAAATGAGTTGATAATGTCTGTAAATCGTTTGCTAGTTGGATTTTCACATTGTTCTAAGTGGATGTTGAAGTCACCGGTGATGTATAGATTTAGAATTGAAGAAGTTTTTTCTAAAAGTATTGAAAATTCGTCAAAAAATGTTCCTGTTAGATGGATTGTTCCCGGTCTATAGATTGTGATAGTGGTGAAGTTGTAACTTTTAGTGGATATTTTGCAGGCAAGAAATTCGAAGCTATTGAATTTTCCAATTGGTGTTTTAGATATATGGAGTACTTGGTTGGCGATTACAGCAATACCTCCGTGATTAGTTTTTGTTGCACAGGTTGGGGTTTCCTTAGTTGTCCTTTCCCTTGCTTCTTCAACGACTGTGAATCCTTGAGAGTGGAGATTCTTGAGGGAGATGGTTTTATAATCGTCATGCCATGTTTCCGTGATGCAGATAATATTTATTTTATGTTCACGAATTACTTCGATGACATCGTCAACTTTGTTGTTTAAAGAAAGGGCATTCCAATGCCCAACAACTATTTTTCTGGGTAGAGGTGCTATGTGACGATCGGGTGGTACTGAGATTTTCTGTGTCAGTGTTTCGGAAGTATTTTTATCACGGTCATGTTGTAGTGTATTTATTTTTCGCCCGCCTCGGCATCCTCGAAATCTATATTTATTTACACTTCTTTCAATGTGCAAAAGAGAAACTTTATGTATTACGTATTTTGGGGGTTGTTGTAGTGTGCTATTGTTGAGTGATTGTAATTACGTTTTATCGTATTGAAGAATTGTCGCCATCGTTATTTATGTTTTTATAACCCATGTTTAAGTTGGGTCGTGAGGGTGGACTCACCAGCCATCGGCACTCAGGTATTCACAAGAGAAAACATGTGGTGAACATCTGTGAAGTATTTTACACTGAACAACACTACACTGGTAACTGCTAAGGAAGAAAGCTTTATCCGTTGCTTTATTTAGTGAGGAGTAAAAATAAAAACTAATAGGTTTACATGAGAAAGAAAAAGTAATTAATACAAAAATGCAAAATTTTAAAGAAAAAAAAAATTATAATAGCAATGCTAATGTCAAAAAACTGAAAAAGGATGCGTTGGGAAGGGAAGAAGGATAAGGGAATTATAGGTATGAGGATAAGAAGTGTGATTTCAGAAGCTTCTTGAAAATCACTAACCATTTATATGTAATTTTGTCGAGAATTTTCCGATAAAATCTTATCAAATTGATATAAGTGTGCAGCTAATATAAAAAAACTGCTTTTCCTTGCAGGTAGATTGTTCAGGTTATGATGGACTTATATATTGACAAAAACACAAGAAAAACAGAAGGTATACCTAGTAATAGGTCAACTAGACTAAAAATAATTATTAAACTATCAAAAAAAAATCCTTGCAACATCAAACCACTCAGAGAAAAATAAAAAAAAAAAATAGTGATTTCAAAACCAAAATTCCGTTTCATTAATATTGAATAATATTTTTTTAAACCTTTTTTTTCAAAGTAATGAGTTTTGTAAAAGTGTTTGAAGAATTTAATTAAACTTATTGAACACTAGATTGAAACGTGACAAAAGAAAAACGTTTTTAAACAACAGTTCAGATATCTAGGTGTGGTGTGACTTCTGTGACTATAATAAAGCCTTTTCAGTTGTTGGTGAACATTCGTCAGGCGGTCAGTTTCCGGTATCAAAGTCATCCATTTGGGACAAAGCCGACGCGGAAACCGCTTTCATCATACTGAAACTAGTGTTATATACAAGGGTAGGTATTTTGTATGTAATGTTGGTGTATTATGGTTATGACACCTCAGTGACGACCTCGGACAAACGGCGGATATGAATAAAAGAGCCACAGGACTTATTCCGTTCCAGAATAGAGATTTATAACGTAAAAAATATACGTAAAATAAACGTATATTATATATACGAGATTATTTCTTTATGGCTTTGGCCGCGAATCAACAAAGTGCTATAGAACTAGGGATGGCAAATGCGCAAATCGGAATATACATACATAGCAATCCCGTGGAATTGTCAATTTACGATAATACGGGTTTCGAATGTATTCGAGAAATAATTCTTCTTCGTGGTCACAATCCTGGTATTGATTTGCATTACATCTCCACATGTCTCTGTTATCAGCCATCGGCCTCTTCATCTCATTTTAGCTGCTACAGCGCACATCACCTGGTCCTGGTGATTAAAAATAGGATGGACTGAAATGGGCAGGGAAAAAGTTCTACTCTATGAAATACAATAACTTTAAACACAATAAAAGCCATCATATCAATTGAAGAAAAAGTCAAAAATTATAGTGATAATATAGACGAAAACATTCAAAGGAACAGTGTTAAGATGTGTGATGTAAAGCAGCTAAATAATACAATTGAATCGTTTTCGTTGACATTAATTTTCTCGTTGGAACAGGATGACTAAATAGCATTCCAAAATTACTTAAAATTTCCCCTTAACCTTAAATTTTTTTTTATAATATTTTGGGTTGTCACTAAAGGAAGCTCGTTATATCGCATTCGAAAACACTGTACTGTTGTTTCTTTTTTTTATAACTATACCTACCTGTAGATCCGTTGTTTTTTATTATTTTTTAACCTTGGCAATAATGAATAATTGCACTCTCTTGCACCTTGTGGAAATGGCGAATTTATTTCCAAAACAGCGATTTCTTCAACGTAATCTATGTGAAGTAAAATAGATGAAAAAACCCAGTATATGTTCTTATTTTTTTTTTTAAACGGGATATCATAACAATAATCATATGTGTGATAATTGCGACAAGTAAGTATTCTTCTTTAATTTATAGGATATCTTTCTATCAATGGTCAGAAATAAACACAAGTTGCCTTTGAAAGTAACAATGTTATTTTATTTTAACAATGTTACCCGCATTGTAGACTTTAACAAGTAAGACAATGCGGGTGACAGTTTAATGCAGCATAGTTGCAAAGGTCAGGCCAAATGTGACATGCAATTAATACGATACACAACGTCATACGTAAAATTCAAATCACAGTATATCCCTGAACTAAAATTGTTTGTTGCACATGTGAAGTCACCCGCATTCTTTGTTTTGGTGTGAGCTCTTAGTATGTAGGTAGGTACATATTTCTCAAATAATATTTCGAGATAACACACGAATCCCACGAGATCGCAGCGAAAACACGACGATGTGTGTCACCCCTGTTTTCCGGGCGTGTTTCTGCGAACTCCGATCGTAATAATAATTTTCATTTTAAATCATCACTTTAATAATGAAAATATATTATTCATCATATTTCATTGTTACGTCAAATTACCGACACCATAAAACCAAATTTACCAGCAAGATAGTGAAAAATTGAGCGTATTTAAAATTGTCATAAATTAAAGTCAAACTCTCAGTTCAATTTAATATTATTTGGCTTTGCCGCATTAGACCAAGCGTAATCAAAGATAGTACGAAGCTGCTGTGAGGCTCCGGCTAAGAATAGTGCTTCCACCCTTTTCTATATTGTCATCGTTTTCTGGTTTACCATAAAAGCCGGGTATAGTTCAACAATGAAGTTCACCACCTATTCCCACTTACTCATTTCTAACCACTGTGGTAATATTTTTTTTGACAAACTTTTAACATTTTAGTAGAGATGAAGTAGGAATATTATAGAGAACCAGGAACTCAAGGCATCTACAGCGCTTACGAACTGTTATCGGCTGGTTTACGTGATCACTTTATGCGCTTGCGTAACGTTCACCAATTATGCCTTCTTATTGAGTTCCCTTATCAATGAAAATTTTGAAAGATCTAGTAATATATTTGAATAATGAGTAACTTTAAACACCTGAAAATAAAACATTATTACTATTGCCATATATGAAGTAACGAAGAGACCTTTTTGTAACGCCCTCTGTTGAGAGGTTGGTTTATTTGTAAACAATGAAAGCAGCAGTCCTTATAAATGAGGTGATGGTGTTCTCGCACAGATGTCACTCCTGAACTGCGCCAGAAATATTGTTTCATTTTTGGCTTACTTTACCTACATACTTGTACCAATGTGTATGTAAATAGAATATTTTTTTAATTGCATATGCGCATTAATTGGATGTTTTTCCTAGTCGGGAGTCAAATGATATTTTTTTTGACAAACTTTTTACATCTCAATAGAGACGTTAAAAGTCAGCAATCTCATCGAGACACGTCTGAACTCGCTCAGTTCTCTAATGAGAGTCGAAAATTTTTCTTTTGTCGGGTCGTTCATATCGAAATATTACTATAAAAGAACATAAATAGAGTTGTATCCCACATTCTGATGTATTCGCTGCTAGTCATGATTGCAACAAGAATTCTTTATATAGATGCATAGCGGCGTAAACCTGTTTATTGATAAAAAAATTAATTTGTGTACTTATTTTGATTTTTGTTTTTATCTAGAAGATTCTGTTATTTTTCACAACAGTATATTTCACACATTCCCGTCACGGGCAAATGTGTGAAATATACGAATATGTCATAATTTTAAGTATATTTAAATTTATTTTTTGTTGTATTGTAGGTACAAACTTCTTTGATTATTTAACCCTTAAATGCATCATGTTGTCATTTGACAACACGCTCCAAACTACCTGTAATATTGCCGGCAAACGATTTTACATTGTGTATAGTTTTGAACTTTTATAGATATTAGAAGTATTCTTCCTTAGTATACTTGTGAAATCATTTTCATTTGACTTTGTGTAAGAAAATTATCGACAGTTGAAGTTTTGATTTCTCTAGTTTTGATTTCTTATACCTACATTGGATGAATTTGAAACTAGTTTTTGTAGTATTTTTCAAAACATCTTAGATACTGTTAGAAAAATATTTATCAATAAAACACAGATATGTTTGTTCGATTATGATCTTTTCTTAAATATTTTATGTTTATTTATTATTTTATACCTAATGAATATCAACTGTGGATAAAAGTAATTGATCTGTTTTTTTTAGTTCATAGTATTTTCTCTGTTTATCTTATAAGACTGTATTTGTCCCTTAAACAAATAAAGTAAAATAAAATAAAATTAATATTTAGCAACCAAATTAACCGGCTTAGAATAGTGCTTCCACTCATTTCTATTATCATATTTTTCGGGTGTCCCGTATGAGCCGGGTACTCAAAAATACAAGAGGCGAAGTTACATCGCCACTTGCGCAGGGTGCAAGTAAGTGTTCATTATATTATTATTATTATTATAACATCCCACATACTTGGCTGAACACCACACATTTTTTATGTCTAGCCTTTTAGGCGAGACGACACGCATCACAGGGATACGAGTATGTGTCGTGCTTAGGTATTGCATACCCCAACACCTATCTCTGGTTACCCTGCATTGTGGGATATGCAGTGATGGTATATAGGTACATAATATCAGACGATATGTGGACAAAGAAAATCTTGACCCGAAGAACTTGCACGACAAAGAAAGTTGTTGGGTTTCAAGAGCTGAGATGTTTTGCTCTCGGGCAACTACGTATTATTTAGATACCTACGAGATTGATATGTACATTCTTAAATATTAATTAACCAAACACCCAATTAAAAGTTGTCACTTTCAAATAAGTATGTTTATCAAACTATAATTTGATATATTTTAATTTGAAACTGGTGTTTTCTTTCTACATAAGTAGTATTTTTTACTCTGTTTCGGATTTTTATATCGAAGGAATGACAGATGTCGCTCTAGAGACAATCATATAGACCAGGCGATCAGTGATGTGAGCTGTAGCAGCTACCGTTCTATGAACAGGCTGGCGGACAACAGAGATAATCATCTTGAGAGATAAAGTGTTTGGTGCAAACCAATCTTATAGGAGGTGTGAATGGTGTCGGGATTTGATTTATTTAATTAAGTATTTAATATATCAAAAGATTGCGATTTAATGTTGCGTGTTCAAATAATCTCCCAACAACATACACCAACTAAATAAGATATTTATAATTTGATAATAGATTTGATAATTTGATAATCAGTTATTTATTGAAATAGTTCTTAATTGAGTGATGATGGGTCTCATAATTAAAAGTATACTTACTCGGTTTACAATTTTATTATTGGTTCAAGTACTTTATGTAGGTGCCTCTGTGGTCGTTATACAGCGGAGCCACAATTGTAACCCAGAAGAAGAACTGCTGATGTATTTCTGATTGATGTGAAATGCTTCGAGCCTTGTTAATATGAAAAGCAAAGCAGAGCCTTGTTAATATGAAGCTTCAAGCAGATCGGTCGGCGACTCAAGATATTATTTCATACCCTTGCTTCTAAAGATTCAACATTTTCGATGACCCTACGTAGTCTTAGCGTGGATTCCTCTTCACAGTGCCGCTTCACACTAGGTATGTGTATGTCACAGTGAGATATGTCACATAATCATTTGTTATATCATCCCACGGTAGCGCAACATCTCTGTCTAAGTAATCCTGGGCTTGAGGCAGTCAAGGAAGATACCGCATTTCACCCAACGTGGATTTTTTCCCGTATTATAAATTATCAGAGGTCCTGAAAGGCTCAGAATGAAGCGAGCTTAAGATTATATATTATTTCGCTAGCTTACATAGTGGATTCGTCTTTATCACGGAAGATTTTTATGGGTGTCACTTTAGCGGTTGTGTCTTCATACATTCTTTGTAGGTACGTATTTTTGGGCACTTGGAACTTGTTCAATTAAAACATAACAAATGGTTTCTGGCCATCACAGGTTATTTTAAAAATGAACACATTACACCTATAATAAATAAGTATAACAGCAAGACAGGTATGTTTAGTTTCGGGCCAATGACTTGAGAATTTCCGTCGTGGAGAAGGGTGGTTTCTTTACCAAGTATATTTAACAGTTTGATCTCGAACTTGATTGGCTTAAATTCAGACCAAATTGTTGTGCAAAACTAAGGCAATTTTTAGTGGCCCAAAAGGAAACCTGATAAACCAGTAGCCTTGACTATATTAAGCCTTAGATATATTTTTTATTTTCACTTCATATATACAAGAAAGTGGCTATCTGTCAGGTGGTCAAAGAGTTGATTGTTAATGGGGCAAATAATGACATATTGTATGTAACTCCTAGACTACAACTTGAGGGCTATATAAGACTCCCCATGAGGTTAACGAAGTTGGGACAGTGCCATTATTCATTCATGGGTGAAAAATGGTACAATGCACTG
This sequence comes from Molanna angustata, assembly GCA_963576475.1. NCBI lineage: Eukaryota > Metazoa > Arthropoda > Insecta > Trichoptera > Molannidae > Molanna > Molanna angustata. The sequence goes on along the minus strand of OY754985.1, from coordinate 8,970,580 downwards.
GATAGCAATATAAAGTAATAAATAATACTGACAACTTGAGGGCTATATAAGACTCCCCATGAGGTTAACGAAGTTGGGACAGAGCCATTATTCATTCATGGGTGTAAAATGGTACAATGCACTGGATAGAAATATAAAGAAATAAATAATACTGACAACTTGAGGGCTATATAAGACTCCCCATGAGGTTAACGAAGTTGGGACAGAGCCATTATTCATTCATGGGTGTAAAATGGTACAATGCACTGGATAGAAATATAAAGTAATAAATAATACTGACAACTTGAGGGCTATATAAGACTCCCCATGAGGTTAACGAAGTTGGGACAGAGCCATTATTCATTCATGGGTGTAAAATGGTACAATGCACTGGATAGAAATATAAAGTAATAAATAATACTGACAACTTGAGGGCTATATCAGACTCCCCATGAGGTTAACGAAGTTGGGACAGAGCCATTATTCATTCATGGGTGTAAAATGGTACAATGCACTGGATAGAAATATAAAGTAATAAATAATACTGACAACTTGAGGGCTATATAAGACTCCCCATGAGGTTAACGAAGTTGGGACAGAGCCATTATTCATTCATGGGTGTAAAATGGTACAATGCACTGGATAGAAATATAAAGTAATAAATAATACTGACAACTTGAGGGCTATATCAGACTCCCCATGAGGTTAACGAAGTTGGGACAGAGCCATTATTCATTCATGGGTGTAAAATGGTACAATGCACTGGATAGAAATATAAAGTAATAAATAATACTGACAACTTGAGGGCTATATAAGACTCCCCATGAGGTTAACGAAGTTGGGACAGAGCCATTATTCATTCATGGGTGTAAAATGGTACAATGCACTGGATAGAAATATAAAGTAATAAATAATACTGACAACTTGTCAACTTTTAAATAATGACATATTGTATGTAACTCCTAGACTACAACTTGAGGGCTATATAAGACTCCCCATGAGGTTAACGAAGTTGGGACAGAGCCATTATTCATTCATGGGTGTAAAATGGTACAACGCACTGGATAGAAATATAAAGTAATAAATAATACTGACAACTTGTCAACTTTTAAATAATGACATATTGTATGTAACTCCTAGACTACAACTTGAGGGCTATATAAGACTCCCCATGAGGTTAACGATGTTGGGACAGAGCCATTATTCATTCATGGGTGTAAAATGGTACAATGCACTGGATAGAAATATAAAGTAATAAATAATACTGACAACTTGTTAACTTTTAAATAATGACATATTGTATGTAACTCCTAGACTACAACTTGAGGGCTATATAAGACTCCCCATGAGGTTAACGAAGTTGGGACAGAGCCATTATTCATTCATGGGTGTAAAATGGTACAATGCACTGGATAGAAATATAAAGTAATAAATAATACTGACAACTTGTCAACTTTTAAATAATGACATATTGTATGTAACTCCTAGACTACAACTTGAGGGCTATATAAGACTCCCCATGAGGTTAACGAAGTTGGGACAGAGCCATTATTCATTCATGGGTGTAAAATGGTACAATGCACTGGATAGAAATATAAAGTAATAAATAATACTGACAACTTGTCAACTTTTAAATAATGACATATTGTATGTAACTCCTAGACTACAACTTGAGGGCTATATAAGACTCCCCATGAGGTTAACGAAGTTGGGATAGAGCCATTATTCATTCATGGGTGTAAAATGGTACAATGCACTGGATAGAAATATAAAGTAATAAATAATACTGACAACTTGTCAACTTTTAAATAATGACATATTGTATGTAACTCCTAGACTACAACTTGAAGGCTATATAAGACTCCCCATGAGGTTAACGAAGTTGGGACAGAGCCATTATTCATTCATGGGTGTAAAATGGTACAATGCACTGGATTGAAATATAAAGTAATAAATAATACTGACAACTTGTCAACTTTTAAATAATGACATATTGTATGTAACTCCTAATCTACAACTTGAAGGCTATATAAGACTCCCCATGAGGTTAACGAAGTTGGGACAGAGTCATTATTCATTCATGGGTGTAAAATGGTACAATGCACTGGATTGAAATATAAAGTAATAAATAATACTGACAACTTGTCAACTTTTAAATAATGACATATTGTATGTAACTCCTAGTCTACAACTTGAAGGCTATATAAGACTCCCCATGAGGTTAACGAAGTTGGGACAGAGCCATTATTCATTCATGTGTGTAAAATGGTACAATGCAATGGATAGAAATATAAAGTAATAAATAATACTGACAACTTGTCAACTTTTAAATAATGACATATTGTATGTAACTCCTAGACTACAACTTGAGGGCTATATAAGACTCCCCATGAGGTTAACGAAGTTGGGATAGAGCCATTATTCATTCATGGGTGTAAAATGGTACAATGCACTGGATAGAAATATAAAGTAATAAATAATACTGACAACTTGTCAACTTTTAAATAATGACATATTGTATGTAACTCCTAGACTACAACTTGAGGGCTATATAAGACTCCCCATGAGATTAACGAAGTTGGGACAGAGCCATTATTCATTCATGGGTGTAAAATGGTACAATGCACTGGATAGAAATATAAAGTAATAAATAATACTGACAACTTGTCAACTTTTAAATAATGACATATTGTATGTAACTCCTAGACTACAACTTGAAGGCTATATAAGACTCCCCATGAGGTTAACGAAGTTGGGACAGAGCCATTATTCATTCATGTGTGTAAAATGGTACAATGCACTGGATAGAAATATAAAGTAATAAATAATACTGACAACTTGTCAACTTTTAAATAATGACATATTGTATGTAACTCCTAGACTACAACTTGAGGGCTATATAAGACTCCCCATGAGGTTAACGAAGTTGGGACAGAGCCATTATTCATTCATGGGTGTAAAATGGTACAATGCACTGGATAGAAATATAAAGTAATAAATAATACTGACAACTTGTCAACTTTTAAATAATGACATATTGTATGTAACTCCTAGACTACAACTTGAGGGCTATAAAAGACTCCCCATGAGGTTAACGAAGTTGGGACAGAGCCATTATTCATTCATGGGTGTAAAATGGTACAATGCACTGGATTGAAATATAAAGTAATAAATAATACTGACAACTTGTCAACTTTTAAATAATGACATATTGTATGTAACTCCTAGACTACAACTTGAAGGCTATATAAGACTCCCCATGAGGTTAACGAAGTTGGGACAGAGCCATTATTCATTCATGTGTGTAAAATGGTACAATGCACTGGATAGAAATATAAAGTAATAAATAATACTGACAACTTGTCAACTTTTAAATAATGACATATTGTATGTAACTCCTAGACTACAACTTGAGGGCTATATAAGACTCCCCATGAGGTTAACGAAGTTGGGACAGAGCCATTATTCATTCATGGGTGTAAAATGGTACAATGCACTGGATAGAAATATAAAGTAATAAATAATACTGACAACTTGTCAACTTTTAAATAATGACATATTGTATGTAACTCCTAGACTACAACTTGAGGGCTATAAAAGACTCCCCATGAGGTTAACGAAGTTGGGACAGAGCCATTATTCATTCATGGGTGTAAAATGGTACAATGCACTGGATAGAAATATAAAGTAATAAATAATACTGACAACTTGTCAACTTTTAAATAATGACATATTGTATATAACTCCTAGACTACAACTTGAGGGCTATATAAGACTCCCCATGAGGTTAACGAAGTTGGGACAGAGCCATTATTCATTCATGTGTGTAAAATGGTACAATGCACTGGATAGAAATATAAAGTAATAAATAATACTGACAACTTGTCAACTTTTAAATAATGACATATTGTATGTAACTCCTAGACTACAACTTGAGGGCTATAAAAGACTCCCCATGAGGTTAACGAAGTTGGGACAGAGCCATTATTCATTCATGGGTGTAAAATGGTACAATGCACTGGATAGAAATATAAAGTAATAAATAATACTGACAACTTGTCAACTTTTAAATAATGACATATTGTATGTAACTCCTAGACTACAACTTGAGGGCTATATAAGACTCCCCATGAGGTTAACGAAGTTGGGACAGAGCCATTATTCATTCATGTGTGTAAAATGGTACAATGCACTGGATAGAAATATAAAGTAATAAATAATACTGACAACTTGTCAACTTTTAAATAATGACATATTGTATGTAACTCCTAGACTACAACTTAAGGGCTATAAAAGACTCCCCATGAGGTTAACGAAGTTGGGACAGAGTCATTATTCATTCATGGGTGTAAAATGGTACAATGCACTGGATTGAAATATAAAGTAATAAATAATACTGACAACTTGTCAACTTTTAAATAATGACATATTGTATGTAACTCCTAGTCTACAACTTGAAGGCTATATAAGACTCCCCATGAGGTTAACGAAGTTGGGACAGAGCCATTATTCATTCATGTGTGTAAAATGGTACAATGCACTGGATAGAAATATAAAGTAATAAATAATACTGACAACTTGTCAACTTTTAAATAATGACATATTGTATGTAACTCCTAGACTACAACTTGAGGGCTATATAAGACTCCCCATGAGGTTAACGAAGTTGGGACAGAGCCATTATTCATTCATGTGTGTAAAATGGTACAATGCACTGGATAGAAATATAAAGTAATAAATAATACTGACAACTTGTCAACTTTTAAATAATGACATATTGTATGTAACTCCTAGACTACAACTTGAGGGCTATATAAGACTCCCCATGAGGTTAACGAAGTTGGGACAGAGTCATTATTCATTCATGGGTGTAAAATGGTACAATGCACTGGATAGAAATATAAAGTAATAAATTATACTGACAACTTGTCAACTTTTAAATAATGACATATTGTATGTAACTCCTAGACTACAACTTGAAGGCTATATAAGACTCCCCATGAGGTTAACGAAGTTGGGACAGAGCCATTATTCATTCATGGGTGTAAAATGGTACAATGCACTGGATAGAAATATAAAGTAATAAATAATACTGACAACTTGTCAACTTTTAAATAATGACATATTGTATGTAACTCCTAGACTACAACTTGAGGGCTATATAAGACTCCCCATGAGGTTAACGAAGTTGGGACAGAGTCATTATTCATTCATGGGTGTAAAATGGTACAATGCACTGGATAGAAATATAAAGTAATAAATAATACTGACAACTTGTCAACTTTTAAAAAAAAGTTAAAATAATTTTCCTCCTCATTGTACCATATTATGAATGTATTAATTTTGGTGTATTGTATTGTGTGTGTGTGTGAGTATATCTTTATTGCTTGTTAGCTTTTTTAATTTATTTTTCCACGTTTGTAAATTAAAATAATATATATTTTTTTTATGAACTCTTTCTATGTATTTTATGTACCTTGTTAAATTTAAGTTTTGTGAACTCCTCCCCGAAGCACAAGGTTTCCTTCTTTTCGGGGAGAATTTCAAATTTATTTGTGATGTATATATATATTTTTTTTATAATATGTCAAAATGTATCCTTTTTATACTTTCTTATTAATAAAATTTACTTACTTACTTGCTTCATTGACTACTTTAATCTACATTGTCTTTATAAAATCTTTAACTTAATGAACCTTCTTTATACATATTAAAATATCACAAACAATAGACCTTTATAAATAGGCACAATTGTGATAAAAATAGCATGCCAATATTTCACAGAAGCAAATTTTCTTCAGAGTCTAAATTTGTACAACAATATCAAAAATATGGCGCAGAATTCGAAGAAAAAAAATCAAAGTAATTATAGTTTCAAAATTGTTTCGTTATTCATAATTTTATGCAAATGTAAATTATTATTTATTTGTAAAAAATAAACACACAGTTTTAAACCCACAAAGAATATGCAATTCGATAGCTTAAGCGCTCTCGCTTATCTAAGCTTGCATCCTCGGAGGCACAATTTATGCGATTGCGATTAATACATATTTGTTTGTAAAAATAAACACACAGTTTAAACCCACAACGAATATGAAATTCCATAGCTTAAGCTCTCTGGCTAGTTTAAGCTTGTATCCTCAGAGGCACAATTTATGCGATTGCGTTTGATACATATGTATTTGTTCGAATTTTGTGTTATATTTATGTAAATAAATATCTTTTTTAAAAACAAACAAAACTGGCTACATATTGTTCTACATAATAGATTTGTAAAACCATAGTTTGGTTTGAATGATTTAAAAATATCTTGTACAATGAAGTTCAACAACTTGAGTACCGTCAGTATTAAATTGAAGTCTATATTAAAAAGGTTTATTATATTTTTTTTTAAATATAAATAACAACATAGTTTATTTGTTCAAATATAAATCAGCCACAACTAACAACTACATAAAACAACTTTTAATAAGGCGAAACGTTTTAGTTACCAACTTAATAGACTAAATTATTCCTCTGAGGGTGCTGGCTTAAATTATACTTCGGAGATTATGAACTATGTCTTGCGAAAGCTTTAAGTAACTAATTTAGAAATACGCAAAAAATCCGATTTGATTACCAAAAAACAAATTTTCAGAGTTTCCAGCATTTTTTTGTACATATTTTTATTTAATTTTTATTATAATTATATTATATACTTATCAATAGGAAATAGAATGTGACAAGTCTAATTAATATTTCCATAAGTATTGTTCGTAGGTATGTGGAACTGAAATCAGAAATACTTGACCCATATATTGTGAAATTCATAACATAGGTAAGCAGGCCCCTTTAACAAAGTGTCATTTAGATCAGGAAAAGAAACAAGAAAAGATAACTCAATGTATGGAAGTGACAGTTGTCACGTGACTGGCAACTATCACTTCCATACATGGAGTTATCTTTTCTTGAGCTAAAGGACACGTTGTCTAGGGGGGCTGTTAAACTTAGATAATATTATAATATGGTAGATAAAAGAAACCTTGATTAAAGACCTTGTTCATATTTTGTAGCATGAATTGGTAGAATGAACATTTTGGATCGAAAAGAAAATGGAAATTATTTTCATGGGAATTTTTTCACACTATTCGTGAACTTTATCCTAACATACCCATAATATAATGAAACATCGAGTGCATGAAAAAAAAGTCGAATTCTTATTTTTTTGGATCGTAAAACATCCACTTTTTCATTTTATGAAAAGATTTAAACGCGTGGTGGCATAGCGATTAGCGCGTTAGGACTTTGTGATGCAGTGGTCGCGCAAGAACGAATCCTGACACGATCGATTGCATTCGGCTATAGCGCAAGCATTTATGATTGTTTTGTTCTATTCAGCCCCCCTAGACAACATGTCATTAAAGCTAAGCGTTATATCGCTAAGCGATAGAAATGTATGAAATTGGTGGCTGTCACGTGATGTCATAGCCACCAATTCCATACATTTACTATCGCTTAGCGATATAACGCTTAGCTTAAATGGCATGTTGTCTAAGGGGGCTGATTCGTCTAAATTTATCCGTCTGAACTTAAGTATATGTGAAATGTCAAAAAGTTGACTGCATTTATACGTCAATTACGTCAAAGCGCGTATAAAATCCTTTTATTCACGGTCACCCGTTGGTTACAGATGCTTTCGTACTCTAAAACGAATCAGAATAGGACAAAATATGTTTGAATGTATAATATTTACTTATTACAAGGACATAATATTCTATCATTTTTTTAAAAGAAAAGAGCGAAAGTGTAGAATGATGTATGATTAATATGAGTGAGGCGATGAGTGAATGCAAATACAAGTGCATCGTGCTCGGTTCTTTCTGCCTACCCCAATAAAAAGGAAAGTACGTTAATTACAGTCTACAAAATTAATAATAATTATATTTCGAAGCTTATGTAGCATTATTAGGTATTATGATTACGCATGTATATTTGAGAAAAAAAAACTCTATGTATAATGAAATACATTAACAGACGATTGATCGGTAACAAAAAAAATATGGTCTTGAAACATTGTAAGTATCTATGACACCACTTAATATTAATTGAAACGAGTGACCAACGCTATTCTTCTCACTACCAAGTCACCCCTCGAAGTACTTAAATTTTGTAGGGAAAATTTTCAGCATTTTGATAAAAAGATTGTTAAATTATTTTTTATTTAAATATTTTCAGCTATTCGAAAACAAAAAATTAAATTTCAAGTTTTCTAAGCTTGGGGTAACTTTGAAATATTTGAAAGTAAAAATAAAATGAGAAGCACTGATCAGATATTCTTAAAAATCAAATGGGGTATAATCAAGTATTTGATATACTTACTAACATACTTCCGATGGCCATATACCTCCGGTAGAGCTTTAGCCTCCTGAACAATAGCTTTCCAAGCCAGCTGCAGGGGACTCCCAGTCATCACAAGCATTAAGCACGTTCAGATCTCGGGTAACATTGTCCATCAATCTCTGCCTTCGTCTTCCCAGGGGTCTCTTGCCCACAGGGTTGTTTTACTGTAGGATACGTTTTGTGGCTCTTTCTTCCCCTGATCTGACAACATGTCCAATCCAAGCTTATCTTCTGGACCTGATTTCGCTGGTGATTAAAGGTTGTCCTGTCAATGCACGAATTTACTCATTGTTTCGTGGTCTCCAGGAACCAGCCGCAATTCCTGGTCATGGGCCTAATATTTTTATTTGATATACAAATTTGCAAAATTTAAAAATAATCGAATGAGTAGGTACTTTTTAACACAAGCCCCAGAAAACGTTTCTCGTAAAAAGGAATTTAAGCACTTTTAGTAATTCTTGCAAGAATTACTAAAACTCCAATTATTATATTATAATCAATTAAATTTTATAGCTACCTGAATATATTTGATATAAATCAACGGAAATCTTTAAAGTGATCCAGCATTATTAATATAAATAAATTAACGTTCAGAGTATTATTGAACCAAGAGGAACGTGTAGGTACAATAAATTCTCTGTACAATTGTACAATGTATTCGCTGAGTAAAGCTTTCTCGGATCTTCCACACAGAGGTGAATTATTCCCGTACATGCAGCGTACACGATTTTCCCAATTTGTATGTAAATAAATACTCTGAAAATAATACAAAAACATATATTTACCGAATAGATTTCATTCGCATAGATTTCAAAGAGGCGTGGATTATCTTTCCTCTCTGTTTTCTTCCCTTTTCGCAAAGTAATATCTAATATCAATTTGCAAAACCTTACTCTTCCAGCAAAACATCCGCAAGTCGGAGGGTTTTACATTCGGAGAACACAATTGAATACAGAATTCACGATTGCGTATTATAAAAATGAAACTCTTACGAAAAATATATTTTACTCTTTAGTCCGTTTTACTAAATAATTCATTTTTTATCTTAGCATTGGTAATTTTTTTTAGTGTTGTCATGTATATAAGAAACTAAACTTCGCCAGATGTAATAAAAATATCAAGCTAAGATGTGTACATTAAATAATAACTCAATTATATTAATATTCGTCATAAAAAGTATCAATACAATACAATATACAATATGATATACAGAATAACGGCTATAATATACAAATAACTAGGTAGGCGAACTCGATATTATCAAGGAGCGAAAGACGCCACGCATACACCGCACCTTCTATATATAACTTTGGTCCATCAAACTATAATAATATCTCACATTAATTCTGTAGCAGGTATTCGTCACAAAGTAAGAATAGTAAAAGATGTTTTAAGACATAACCCCAAAAATCATAAAATGAGTTTTTAATAGATTTATTAAAGAAAGTCTCCGTGTATTTACCAGATTTGCCAGATGGTCAAATATCAAAGCTTACCGAGACAAAAATATAAAACGAGTTAATAGGTGCAACAGACTGTACTGAGGTGTGGGGGAATGCATCAAAAATAAAAGAAAGAAATAAAAAATATCGAATTCATTTATTGAATGTACAAATTAATATTTTTCACAAATAAAGTACCTATGGAAAGTTTACTTTGAAAGCTTTTTATTTACCGATTTAGATTGCGCAGCAATAAGATACATACATAGATATAAATTAAATAAAATTGAATGTCCAACAAAAACATTCCTTTTCATAGGACAGTCGTTTCGACTGAGATGAGCATTTTTAACAGATAAAGTAAATCATAAAATCCAATATATTTTTATTATTGCATATGCGCAAACATTGGATTTTTTTCCCTGTCGGGAGTCAAAGATATTTTTTATATATTTATTGTAGGAGAACCGCATAAAGTGATCACGTAAAGTGATCACGTAAACCAGCCGATGACAGGTCGTAAGCCCTGTAGGTGCCTTGATTTCCCGGTTCTCCTACAATAAATATTCCAACTTCGTCTCTATTGAGATAATTAAAAATCATAAAATCCCTTGATATAAACATAAAAAAATAATATAAATTATAATTACAAACAAATAAAATGAATATTGTTAAAATTACTTTAAACAATTATAAAAAAAAATGATTCCCGTGTCCCCACCAATCGAAACGAAGATATTCCATTAAAAAGGAATCAACTTTCGTGGATCTTCTTTGATTTTTTCCCAAAATATTTTATTGTTTAAGAGTAGCTAAGTCCTTTTAAAAATGCTAGAATGGTAGTGATAAAAGAAACAAAATATAAATTTGTCTATCCTGTGAATTTGATACAGCTGTGGTGTATCTTGTCACAGTTCAAAATCATATTTATACCGATTTTAATAAAAATGAACAAAATATGTATGTAAATAAGATACCTAAATTATTTGTTGTACTTTGTCAAAATGCACCGCTATCATGTGTACACATAAAACTTAGTACATAATAAAGCTTAATACGAAATATGGTCAACTATTAGGTCCTTACATAATATGAAATTGGCATTTTGCCGTACTGGCAAATTTGATCTCAAATATCTTCTCTTTAGTTAGGAATCAAATTCAAATTTATACAGCTATTTACTCATGTATTTGTGTTTCGAAAATTATAATTCTTTTGTTTTTTCCTCAATTGTTTTTTTTTCTTTGCGTCACTCAGTTTACAAAATGGAAAACTTGAAATATCGCGTTATTTCGAGTTCCACCGTGCTGCAGCACCAGTGCTGCAGAAACGGCTCGAAGGATTAATGATGTGTATGGCGACGGTGCCGCAAAAGAAAACACAGTACGTTTTTGTTTCCAACGTTTTTGTTCTGGAAATTTCGACCTGCAGAACAAGCCCTGCAGGGACATTGTTTCCAAACCCAAAGTAGAAATGAGTGGCAGGATGTTCACGAAAACGCAGAAAATGGTATCAATATAGTTAAAAATTGACTAGACAATAATCTTCTCACTTTGTGCATCGAGAAAACAAAATACGTGAGATTTAGTGCTACTAATACAGGACAACCCAAGACAATTATGAACATAAAAATCAAAACAAAAAATTTAGTAATTCACTTCATTGTAACCTAATACTGTGGAAAAAATCTGTGGTGTATTTGTTCATTATTTAAATATGTATTTGTACTCTGTTAAAACAAAAACATTTCATATTTTTATTGATTTATAATGATCATTTTTATCATTATGTAGATAATATCATTTTATTCATTTTATTTTTAAAGAACCCACAAAGGTATCTTTTGGATTCTTTTAAAGGCCATACGAACTCCAAGCTATGAGCTCCAAGTCATAGTTTTCTTAAGTAATATATGGTACAAATAAGTAAATTCAACTTCATGCAAAGAGTATGTCGTGTCGTGTGCAGCGTGTCAAAGAAGAAAATTTAATATAAATGGAAATAGTGTAAGAGATAATATGTAGGACTGTAGGATGCGATACCAATACCTTTTATACTGATAATAATATAAGTTTGTCTTTAAACTTGTCCCATCTCTGAGAAAATTCCCATATCACATGATTTTAAAATGTAATACGGTTGCAAACGTAACAAAGACTATGTACATATTATTAAAGTTACCATTGGGATCTCTTTATACAATAACATTATAGTCGATACAATTTACAATAATGCTGGAATAACGAACAATTTTAATACCTACTATATGCAATAGCGAAAAATTACATTTTAAGTATGTTGATATGTTATAAAAATATAAAAATACTTAGTAATAGTTATATTGTATTTCTTTGATTATCGACGCGTTTCGTGCTAGGCACATTGTCTGAATAATGCTCTACAAGACTGAGACTAGTGGTTATTATATACAAAATTTACATGACAGGTGTATAAAAATGTTGGTTTTTGAACAGTTCAAAAATAAGTTATATAAGAGGAGGGACCAAATATGCAAGTTCTTCTTAGCAATTCCCGTGGTAGTATCTATAGAATAAACTTAAAATACCGACTCTGCGTCTGTGTTCTAGTGATTGCAATCCATCAGTCAGTGATGGATCATCAATCAAACGTATAGCACGACTTTGGACAGCGTCGAGGGTATTCAGTAGGTATTGGGGGGTGCCACTCCAGAGGTGACTGCCATATTCAATAATTGGACGTATTTGCGCTTTGTAGAGTATACAGATCTGGGTCTTAGTAAAATATCTACGCGCTCTATATAGTACGCTCAATTTTTTGGAGGCGAGTTTCACCTTAGCTTCGATGGAGCCCTTGTAGTGTAATTGGTTCGTTATAGATACTCCAAGCAGGTCGATAGAGCTGCTGTTAGGTAGGGTGCTTCCGTTGAAAGACACTTGCAAAATTTGCAATCCAAGTACACAAAGACTGGGGTAGTCCATAAGAAGGGTGTTTCATTAAGAGACCTCGGTGCCAAACCCGGTCGAAAGCTTTAGAGATGTCAAGGGCGACAATTCGAGCTTCTCTAAAGCGTTCCATAACTCGACCCCAAACGGATGTCACATACGCGAGTAGGTCGCCACATGATCGATTTCCACGAAATCCATATTGGCGGTCGCTTAAAATTTTGTTTGCTTCGAGGTACATATGTGATCAACAGAAGTAATAGCGATGGGTCGGTAGTTAGATGGGTTGGAGCGATCACTTTTTTTAGGAATTGGGTGGATGACCGCTTTTTTCCAGTCACATGTGACAATACTAGTTTTAAACGAGAGTTTGAAGAGCTTAGTGAGAACTGGGGCTAGTTCGGCGGAGCATTTTTTTAACACAAGAACGGGAATTCCATCTGGTCCATTAGCTTTGTAAACATCCAACCGTCGGATGGCGAGTAAAACCTCAGAGAAGTTAATCCTTACTTCTTTCATTTTAAAACCACAATGTGGAACTGGTTGAGGCGTTTTTCCTCCGTCGTCAAGGGTTGAGTTATCTGCAAATAATTTACCGAGAAGATTAGCTTTGTCGGTGGCAGAGTTAGCAATGGATCCGACATGGTTCGTTAAAGGTGGAAATGAAGATGTGCAAAAGTTCTGATCTATGGAGGTTGACAATGACCAGAATCTTCGGCTACCGTTAGGGCATGAGGAGAGTTTTTGACTTATATGTTGGTCATGGAGTTTTTTAGCCTGATTAATGTTTTTTTTACAATCCTTTGTCATCTTGTTGTATGCTTTCTTGTTTGACGGGGATTGAAGTTTTTGAAATGTTTTGAAAGACAGATTTTTGCGCGTGACTGCTTCTCGGCATTTGGAATCAAACCAAGGTTTTGTGCCTGGTCCGCAGGTTTTGAGGGAGGAGGGAATATAGCCATCCATAGCAGAAGTGATGACATCCCCTACCTCACGCGCACAGATAGAAGGGTCTTTGGTTCTAAAACAGACTTCATTCCAAGGAAAGTCGCGAAAGTGTATTCGCAGTGCATTCCAATCTGCTGACTTGTATTGCCAAATTTTCCTTTTAGGTTTTTCGGGTGGAAGGTCCGGGATGAAGTGGATGGCCGTTTGCACAAGGCAATGGTCTGAAGAGCCCAGTGGGGCTGTGACATTCAGTGTGTATCCCGTTGGCGAGGTAGTCATAAAAAGATCAAGCAGATTGGAACGATGCCCAGAGACATCAGGGATGCGAGTTGGCTCTTGAACAAGTTGCTCCAGGTTATGACACAAAGCAAAGGATTCCGTCATGCGGCCAGCCGAATCGGTAGTTCCCGATTTCAACCAATCGGAGTGATGGACATTGATATCCATCACTCCGATCGGCCGATTGGCCGATTGTATTAAACTACAAGAGGACCTTGACAGGCTATACACTTACTGTGAATTAAATAAACTAATACATAATATATCGAAATGTAACAAAATAACATTTACTCTCAATAAAAACAAAATAAATTTCACATATACCTTTAACAACTCTGATATAAAGGAAGTCAATTATATATGAGACCTAGGTGTGATACTTGACTCTAAATTAAATTACATAAACAATATTGATAATATCATAAGTAAGGCAAATAAGATGTTAGGATTTATTATTCGCACATGCCGTCCATTCAGTAACATTAAAACCTTATACACTTTATACACTACATACATACGCCCTCAGCTAGAATTCTGTACTCAAATTTGGTCTCCTTTCTACGCAGTACACATCACAAGAATCGAGAAAGTACAGCAAAAATTCATAAACTATATAAATCATAAATTTCACCTTAACTTCAATACATATCACCAGTCACTTAAATATCATAATTTTGATACGCTTGAATGTAGGAGAGTCTTACACGACCAATCGCTGCTGCATAAAATTTTGAACAATGCCATAGACTCGCCTGTACTTGTCAACCTAGTAGGTATCCATGTTCCAGGTAGAATGGTTCGTAGACCTCAATTACTTCATATTCCAACAAGTAGAACAAATATCAGGAAAAATTCAACAATTACACGCATATGCAGCCAATATAACAATACATTCTCAGCTGAGATAGACATATTCAACGCAAAATATTACAGATTTAGACATGATGTTCTGAAGGTGATGCGCAACCAATATCCCTCTATCCTGTCCTCCTAGTCTCTCTTCTCTCATTTCTCTTTCCTTCCCTAGTTGTTGTATATGTGTGTATATATGTGTACTTATGTATGTAGGTATGTGTGTGTGATGGTGTGTATGAGTGTGTGTGTGTATAAATGTGTGTGCATGAATTATTTTTGGCTTGTAAACTGTTATTTGTTTTTATAATATGTTGATGGAATGCTTTTTTTGGCTCTAACAATGTAAAAATTATTTTGTATCATTAAACTGTAAATGAGCTGTAGCTTCCCAAAGAAAAATAAATAAATAAATAAATAAATAAATATCGCCGAAAACCACAAATTCTGCCAACGGGTAGCGAGACAGGAGACTGTCATTGGTTTCTCCTAAGTATTTGGAATGCTCGGAAGAATCATAATCACTCATATTTATTTAGAAAGTTATAATTTAAAGTATAATTTATTTAGAAAGTTAAATTTATCATGCTGTTGAAATGAGATCGCTAAGAAGAATCTGCAATAGAACGATGTATGACAGGGTAAGAAATGAGAACATAAGGAAAGAATGTTAGATGAAGAAAGATATCATTAATAGAATGAAAGTGAACACACTGAGATGGTTTGGCCACATGGGTAGAATGAATGAGGAACGCCTGACGAAGAAAATATACAATGCGGATAGGATTGGATTGAGAGGCCGGGGCCGCCCAAGAAAGGGATGGCACGACCATGTGAATGATATTTTGAAAGACGGAAATATTAGAAGCGTGAACAACAGACGAACATGTATAAGACGATGTATGAATGTTGTCGAGGCGATGAATGTATGTCAAGATAGAAGTAAGTGGCGTTCGGTTCTCTCTGCCTACCCCGCAAGGGACATGGCGTGATGGTATGTATGTATGTATGTAAATTTATCAGCGCATTATTTAAATATTCATAGTAGATCTACATCCATTTTTATATATATGTAGATCTATCATGAATATTTAAACTAGTTGCATGTAACACATTCATAAGATCCAACTGTCGAAAGCGATAGTATGTATAGTTGAAGAATAAGAATCAAACTATAAACCCATAAATCCAAATTATTGAAAATTTTAACACATGTTGGTATGTATGTCAAGATAGGACAGTATGGAGGTCAGTCCTCTTTTCCTACCCGGAATATGAAAACAGCATAATGGTTCTGTATGTATGTATGTTTGGATATTAAGTACCTAGCAAACTATTAATTCTTCTTACATATTGTGTATAAGCGACTGCCATAAAATTATATGAAGCAATGTCGTCACTAAATTCAATTTTTATAAAATTTGTTAAAAAAAATTTGGAATGTGCTAAGACAATGTTAACATTTTTTATAGAAAATTAAAATATCTAGTTGGAAGGTTTCGGCTTTTTTCGATATTTTTGAAATATTTGGAAATATAGGCAGTTAAATTCATAAATTTATAATAAAAAAAATATTTTTCTTACTAAAAAATGTTTGAGAAACCTTGGAATTTTTTAGAAAAAAAAAATAATTCGAGATTTTGTATTGCTCTATGTTTATACCTATTTTCGGTGTTCTAGCTTTTATGGTTTCTGAGATATATGGAAAAATTAACCAATTCAAAAGTTGATAACCTCTGATTGAAACGAAAATTCAAAATTTTGAGTATAAAAGTTTTGTAGGCCTATAATTGTTTATATATTCTGAAATTTTGGCTCCGTAAATTGAGCGGATCAAAAGTTATAAGGGTGGGGGGGGGACACACAGACACAGACACATAGACACACGAAATGTTCTACTCCGAATTCTGAGTAAATCCGTATATGGAACATATATGCTGCGAAGCCTCGAAATTGGTGTTTTTTGTCTTCAAAGTTGGAAAAGCCGTGAAAAAAGTAGACCCTGCATACAATTCCTTCATACACGCGTTTTGGATTTAAACTGCCTCTTCCTTCATAAGAATTTCATTCTCTTGAACGAATCGACAGTTGGATAATGCGCTGATAAATTTAATTTTCAAAACTATGTAGGTATTTTTGATATATGTAGGTAGGAACAAAGTACTAAAGAACTTTGTCTAGGAAACGTTATTCCTATTATATTTTTGTTTATAGGAATAAAGTAAGTTTTATTACAACGCGTGTCGCGTGAATTCATTGACTATTCACATCGTATGAATTTTTTTTGTCCGTCATATAATTCAAACGTTCAAACGTGAAAATTTGATACAAACGTGACGTTTAAAATTTGGTTTATGTCTGAGATATTTGTCTGTGATCCGCCCCCCCCCCCGCCCGCCGTTCAATTTTCATATCGTTCGCGCAGCGCCATCTCTTTAATGTCGCAAACACTACGAGACTACATTTATTTTTTACGATATTCCAAACGGGAATAAAATTTTTCGCGGATTTTCTATATCGTCGAAAAATTGTTCAGCGGGCGCCATCGTGTATCGCGGAAAGTGATGATCGAAAAATTCTCGCAGTCTCGGTCTTGCAAAAAAGTCTGTGTGTAATGTGACTGCAATACCAAGATTAGGGGTGGAAGACCATGATCAGGGCCGGATCCACCACAGGTTCAAACGGTGCAGTTGCGCCAGGCGCAAATAATTCTGGGGTGCCAAATATAACAAAAAGATTCAATAAATATATATAAAAAAAAAACAAAAATACATACATACCTTAAAATCCCAAAATAGAAAAAAAAACATCAATTTAAAGAAGAGGAAGGGGGGCGCTATGGATCTAGTGCACCAGGCGCCGAATAGGGTAGATCCGGCCCTGACCATGATTCTTTCAAGTCATTTATTCTTTATAAATTTATTCATTTATTTAGATCATAACATTATAAAGATAATATATATTAAATATAACTAGAAAGTCTGTTCCAAAGCAACTAGGTACCTGTATTTGGCATACCTAGTTATGACATTTTATTAATTTAAAATATATTCAAAATATTACGCATACATTTTATACAGAAGCAATTACAATAAAAATAAAAAAACAAAAAGAAAATAAGAATTGTAGCAAAAAAAATCACAGTTAAAATAACCACCAAAAACACAATATAGAGTAGTTAGACATTAGTTAGATTATTATTGCTGACATACTTCTATGATTATTTAATGTGCATCAACTTTGGACAAAAGTAGTTGGTCTGCCTTTTTTTATTTCATGGTTTTTTTTTCTGTTTATTTTTTTATTTTTTTTTTATTTTATTTAACAGTTTGTCAACAGCTAAATAAAAAAAAATTACAGATAAACATTTTACATTTGAATGAAGCCAATTATAGACGAAACATTTATTATATAATTATATTATACACTGGTTAAGAGTACCTAATAACAAAGTTTTTAAATAATTTAATTGAAACCATCTCGTTACTGCAGATTCCACGCAGTACACACACAGTACCCACCTACGTGTATATAAATAAATAAATGTGAAATATCCAAAGAATATTCCCGCGGCTACACGCAGGTAAATACTATATAGGTATTGTTTTATGGCCCCAGTCAAATTTGTGTTATTTGAAATTAGCTAATTCGGTTGGTATACAGAAGAAAAATAAATAAAAGTTAGTGCACGTGTGCGTGTGTGAGTGTGTGTGTGTGTGTGTGTGTGTGTGTGTGTGTGTGTGTGTGTTTGTGTGAGGGTGTGTGTGTGTGTGTGTGTGTGTGTGTGTGTGTGTGAGGGTGTGTGTGTGTGTGTGTGTGTGTGTGTGTGTGTGTGTGTGTGTGTGTGTGTGTGTGTGTGTGTTTGTGTGAGGGTGTGTGTGTGTGTGTGTGTGTGTGTGTGTGTGTGTGTGTGTGTGTGTGTGAGGGTGTGTGTGTGTGTGTTTGTGTGAGGGTGTGTGTGTGTGTGTGTGTGTGTGTTTGTGTGAGGTGTGTGTGTGTGTGTGTGTGTGTGTGTGTGTGTGTGTGTGTGTGTGTGTGTGTGTGTGTGTGTGAGGGTGTGTGTGTGTGTGTGTGTGTGTGTGTGTGTGTGTGTGAGGGTGTGTGTGTGTGTGTGTGTGTGTGAGAAGAGAGTTTTGTATATTGTGTAGAAATTAAGGAGCCAGAGAGGAATTATGAAGAATTGCTATGATTTGTTGTTTAAAATTTGTTTTATTTAATATGAAAGAGTCGATTGAGCTAAAGTCGAGGTTATAAGCATGGTAACTTCTGTTTATAAATGAGTTTTTGAAGGAGTTTGTTTTGAAGGTAGAAATTTTAAAAAGTTCAGTCTGTCTTGTGGGTCTTGCAAGGACTCTATAGTTAATTAGTCTTGTTAGTTCAGGGCAGTTAAGCATATATTATTTATTATTTTGTAAAGGAATAGAGCATCGGTTAGAGTTCTTCTGTTTTCGAGACTCATAATATTTTATAAGACTGTTCCCTTAAATAAATAAACATTATTTATTTCATCATGATGTCTACCTACTTTTAGTAGTCACTTTGTTTCTGACACAATATCGAGTAGAAATACAATAGTTTATTTATTATTGAAACTTTTATTTCATAATATTCATGTCTACCTACTTCAAGTAGACACTTTGTTCCTGACACTGTAACTTTTTTACCCTTTAAGTAAAAAAGTTACAAAATACAAAAGTCTTGCGATCTGCCAATATTTTCTAAATTCATTATGTTTCAATTAAAAATGTATTAATTTCAAAGATTCTGTACATATTCGAATCAATAGTGGTTCATAATGGATGTTTTTTTGCTTATGGAAATTTCTTCCAAGCAACCATTTTTTAACCCATTTTTCAAGTAATAAGCGATATATGAGACAATTAATGTACCTACCTACCTATTATCAATATTTCACTACATATAAAAGGTAAATATAAATGCTTTTTACTCTCCACACTATGGAATAGGGGAGAGTCATGATTTCGCAAAATTTAAGCGTATTTTTTTTACATCAATTTCTCAATGGGTATCATGTAGAGAATGCACACTATGAGTTTCGTCGTGATGTGTTTGTGTGTATGGCGTATACGCCGTACGCCGTACGCCGTAGCATTTATCTTTTTTGTGTCCTCTCTACAGCCCAAACTATAAGTCCGATCGACTTCATATTAACATCATATGTGTAAAGTGCAAAGACCTAGAGCTGATTAGTTTTCCATAGACAACTTTTGATTTCTTCTCTATGAATTCATCATTTACGTTGTTTTTTTTGTGTCATATGTGTAAAGTGCAAAGACCTAGAGCTGATTAGTTTTCCATAGACAACTTTTGATTTCTTTTCTATGAATTCATCATTTACGTTGTTTTTTTTTGTGTCCTCTCTGCAGCCCAAACTATAAGTCCGATTGACTTCATATTGATATCACATGTGTTAAGTCCATAAACTTAGAGCTGATTAGTTTTCCATAGACAACGGTTCATTTTTTCCCAATGTTTCTTTATGATTTCATCTATTAAAACTGAAAAAATGCTCTCACGACCTGGAAATTAGAGATATTTTAATTTGGTTTCAACTATTTATACAACACCAAGAATCTTCAAAAAATTGTATTCAAAATTGGTCAATGTTAAAAGAAAAATATTCAACGGTTTCAAAAATTATATTTTATTTAATGGATATTTGTATGAAACTTATATGTAACAAGAGAATTTTTTTATATTTGGCAATGTTCAGTTCATTGATTTCATATTGATATAAGAATATTAATAGCTTGAACTTAGAACTGATAAGCTTTTCATAGATATCATAAAAATTCTTCATATAATATCACGTGTCAAAATTTTGAAAATGCTCTCGCGTTCTTTAAAACAAAATTTATCTGCTTTTTTTAAAATATTTCATACAACATAAGCATTCTTCACTATACTGCATTAATAGTTTGTCTATCTTAACATAAAAATATACTATCGGAAGAAAATTTATATTCCTGATAGTAACATTTATTTATTTATTTATTTATTTATTTCACATACGGCATGTATTGCCTTTTAAAACATACATTAAAATATACATAGGTACTGAGAAAAAACATAGACTAAAAACAATAATACATTAAGTAAAAGGAAACAAAAAAGAAAACAGACTAAAAAAGTTAATAAAACAATATGTGAAGCAACTATGTAAATATAAAAAAGATAGGTATATACAAATAAAATTTGAACACAAATCAGCTGAGAAAACAGTGCAACTTAAAAATACATTTGTTTACAGTAATATTTACAAAAGAAAAAAAAAGAAAAATAATATTACATAGATTGTCAAGATTCATTCATTACATAATATAATCATTTCATTATATGTAACAACAAACTCTTGTATGCACCATAACCCAATGCAAAGACATCGATCTGCTCAAACTTATTTGCAAGTCTTGGAAGTCTCTGCATTGGTGAGCCAAACAAATAATTTGTGTAGACATTTTGTAAGGCGAAACATTCACTATTGCGAGTGAGTCTTGAGGGTACACGTAAGTGAATCTGTGACAAAAGACGAGGACAATCTACAACACCATTCAGTAATCTATGAAAAAATACAAGATCAGCTATTACTCTCCTTATCTCCAACGCATCAAGAGAGCAAAATGATCTCAAAAATTCATACTTGATGTCAGTAGACTGAATTCCCATCTTAAAATTGATGTACCTCAAAAACTTGTTTTGAACTCTCTCAACGTTATAAATATGAACAGTATAACACGGACTCCAAACAATTGAGTTATATTCTAGTATTGGTCTAATTAAATTTTTGAATAATAATATAAATGTATTAATATTTTTGAAATCCCTACTCAATCTAAGTACAAAACCCAAGGTTCTAAGAGCTCTGTTTACAGTTTGGTTGACATGAGAGATGAGACAAAATTTACTGTCAACTATTACACCCAAGTCTTTAATTTCGTCGACTATGCTTAAAGTTGATCCATTGATCTTATACTCAAAATGAATTATGTTTTTGATACGATGAAATTTTATAACTTGACATTTAGATACATTCAAAAACAATTTGTTAACCATACACCATTTTTGTAAGATGTCTAATGCATTTTGGAGTATTGTACAGTCATGCAAGGTCTCGATCGTCTTGTATATTTTCATGTCATCAGCAAACACCAAACATTTTACATCATAAAGCATACTTATTAGATCATTTATAAAAATATTAAACAAAATAGGACCTAAATGGGAGCCTTGTGGTACTCCACTTATGACACAGAAATGGTCAGACTCTAACTGACTAATTTTAACAATCATTATCCTCTCATGCAGATAGCTACAAAACCATGACCACAAATTTCCTGTAATTCCCAAAGCTTCGAGTTTACAAAGTAAAAGACTATGAGAGACACGGTCAAATGCCTTGGAAAAATCGGTGTATGTATATACAATCAAGTTGACGGTGGTCTTTAAACGCATTCAAAACATCAAGCTGTAGAATCAGTAAGTTAGTCTGAGTAGACCTATTTGGCATAAATCCATGTTGCAAAGGTGATATAATACTGAATAGGTATATATTAATTCTATTAAGCAGCAATAATTCAAATAACTTTGGTATAGCTGATTGGATGCAAATTGGACGGTAATTCATTATGTCTGAGTGGTTTCCTTTTTTAAAAATAGGAATTAAATAGTTCGATTTCCATGACTTAGGAAAAATCCCAGTGTTCAGAGATAAATTAAAATTTTTGCATAAAACAAATGACAATTCTTTAGAACAATTTAATAGAAAGGTATTTGGAACTTTGTCCGGTCCTGGTGATTTATGTGTATCCAATGATTTAAGTGCCTTTTCCACTTCTTGTTCATTAAAAACAATATTAGGAATATTAAGTTCATTATGCAAAGTTGATAGGTCAATAGTATGAGGTTCTTGTGTTGAATTATCATAAACAGATTTGAAAAACTCCATAAAGAGGTTAACAATTCTTTGAGGTGAGTCAGCCCACTTATTATTTAAGAACATGGATTTAGGCAAATCATAGTAATCACTATTTAGTGATTTAACATATTTATAAAAACTACAAGAGTTTTCTGGGATTAACTCTTCAATTTTAGAAAGGTATTTTTTACGTAATTGTTTTGATAATTTACTGCACATATTTCGAGTTCTATTGAATAACATATAATCATTCACCGATCGAGTATCTTTAAAGGTTTTATGGTACCGCTTTTTCAAAGCAACCAAACTAATGAGCTCTTTAGAAAACCAGATGGGATACCTCGAAGTCATAAACTTCTGGAATGGCACGTAATCATCAAAAACTTCATAAATTATAGAATAAAAATCTTCTACTTGACTATTCACGTCACCACTTATGAAAATTAAGTTCCAGTCCACATTATCAAGAACACGTCTGATTTCATTATAATTACAGTTTATAAAATTACGCTTGTATGTATCACCAATACTATTGACATCAGATTTTAGAATAAAGGTCACATCCAACGGTGGATGATGAAGATCAATTGGCAACAATTCTTCTACAGACAGGTTAACGTTTAGTTGATTAATGTTACTAAATACTAAGTCCAGTATGCGTTGATTCTTATTTTGAATTTTATTGTATTGTTTAAGACCAAGAAAGGATGCCATATTTACAATTTCAATTTCGTTTACATTCTTTTCCTTTTTATTGTTTAATATTGTGTGCAGTCTATATTCCCCCTTGTTCTGATAGTTTAGTATATAAAAACCACTGTGATGCATTAGAAAGTATTAGATTTAAATATCCCGAAGCTAAAATGCTAGTTGTTGGCGATTATAATATGCCAAATTTGAAATGGAAAAGTGATGGGGAGGACGGTTGTGTCACTAATCCTTCCAAGTTCCAGGTTCTTCCAAGTTCCAGGTTCTCTCAAGTTCCAGGTTCTTCCAAGTTCCAGGTTCTTCCAAGTTCCAGGTTCTTCCAAGTTCCAGGTTCTTCCAAGTTCCAGGTTCTTCCAAGTTCCAGGTTCTTCCATGTTCCAGGTTCTTCCAAGTTCCAGGTTCTTCCAAGTTCCTCCAAGTTCCAGGTTCTTCCAGGTTCCTAAAAAATCCAGGTTCCTCCAAGTTCCAGGTTCTTCCAGGTTCCTCCAAAATCCAGGTTCCTCCAAAATCCAGGTTCCTCCAAGTTCCAGGTTCTTCCAAGTTCCAGGTTCTTCCAAGTTCCAGGTTCTTCCAAGTTCCAGGTTCTTCCAAGTTCCAGGTTCTTCCAAGTTCCAGGTTCTTCCAAGTTCCAGGTTCTTCCAAGTTCCAGGTTCTTCCAAGTTCCAGGTTCTTCCAAGTTCCAGGTTCTTCCAAGTTCCAGGTTCTTCCAAGTTCCAGGTTCTTCCAAGTTCCAGGTTCTTCCAAGTTCCAGGTTCTTCCAAGTTCCAGGTTCTTCCAAGTTCCAGGTTCTTCCAAGTTCCAGGTTCTTCCATGTTCCAGGTTCTTCCAAGTTCCAGGTTCTTCCAAGTTCCAGGTTCTTCCAAGTTCCTCCAGGTTCCTCCAAAATCCAGGTTCCTCCAAAATCCAGGTTCCTCCAAGTTCCAGGTTCTTTCAAGTTCCAGGTTCTTCCAAGTTCCAGTTTCTTCCAAATTCCAGGTTCTTCCAAGTTCCAGGTTCTTCCAAGTTCCAAGTTCCTCCAAGTTCCAGGTTCTTCCAGGTTCCTCCAAAATCCTGGAGGAAGAAAGATTTTGGAGGAACCTGGAAGAACCTGGAACTTGGAGGAACCTGGAACATGGAGGAACCTGGATTTTGGAGGAACCTGGATTTTGGAGGAACCTGGAAGAACCTGGAACTTGGAGGAACTTGGAACTTGGAAGAACCTGGAACTTGGAAGAACCTGGAACTTGGAAGAACCTGGAACTTGGAAGAACCTGGAACTTGGAAGAACCTGGAACTTGGAAGAACCTGGAACTTGGAAGAACCTGGAACTTGGAAGAACCTGGAACTTGGAAGAACCTGGAACTTGGAAGAACCTGGAACTTGGAAGAACCTGGAACTTGGAAGAACCTGGAACTTGGAAGAACCTGGAACTTGGAAGAACCTGGAACTTGGAAGAACCTGGAACTTGGAAGAACCTGGAACTTGGAAGAACCTGGAACTTGGAAGAACCTGGAACTTGGAAGAACCTGGAACTTGGAAGAACCTGGAACTTGGAAGAACCTGGAACTTGGAAGAACCTGGAACTTGGAAGAACCTGGAACTTGGAAGAACCTGGAACTTGGAAGAACCTGGAACTTGGAGGAACCTGTATTTTGGAGGAACCTGGATTTTGGAGGAACCTGGAAGAACCTGGAACTTGGAGGAACCTGGATTTTGTAGGAACCTGGAAAAACCTGGAACTTGGAGGAACTTGGAAGAACCTGGAACTTGGAAGAACCTGGAACATGGAAGAACCTGGAACATGGAAGAACCTGGAACATGGAAGAACCTGGAACTTGGAAGAACCTGGAACTTGGAAGAACCTGGAACTTGGAAGAACCTGGAACTTGGAAGAACCTGGAACTTGGAAGAACCTGGAACTTGGAAGAACCTGGAACTTGGAAGAACTTGGAACTTGGAGGAACCTGGATTTTGGAGGAACCTGGATTTTGGAGGAACCTGGAAGAACCTGGAACTTGGAGGAACTTGGATTTTGTAGGAACCTGGAAGAACCTGGAACTTGGAGGAACCTGGAACATGGAGGAACCTGGAACATGGAGGAACCTGGATTTTGGAGGAACCTGGATTTTGGAGGAACCTGGAACTTGGAGGAACTTGGAACTTGGAAGAACCTGGAACTTGGAAGAACCTGGAACTTGGAAGAACCTGGAACTTGGAAGAACCTGGAACTTGGAAGAACCTGGAACTTGGAAGAACCTGGAACTTGGAAGAACCTGGAACTTGGAAGAACCTGGAACTTGGAAGAACCTGGAACTTGGAAGAACCTGGAACTTGGAAGAACCTGGAACTTGGAGGAACCTGGATTTTGGAGGAACCTGGATTTTGGAGGAACCTGGAAGAACCTGGAACTTGGAGGAACTTGGAACTTGGAAGAACCTGGAACTT
Source organism: Molanna angustata (assembly GCA_963576475.1). NCBI lineage: Eukaryota > Metazoa > Arthropoda > Insecta > Trichoptera > Molannidae > Molanna > Molanna angustata. The sequence continues at coordinate 8,944,709 of OY754985.1, read as the reverse complement.
GGAAGAACCTGGAACTTGGAAGAACCTGGAACTTGGAAGAACCTGGAACTTGGAAGAACCTGGAACTTGGAAGAACCTGGAACTTGGAAGAACCTGGAACTTGGAAGAACCTGGAACTTGGAAGAACCTGGAACTTGGAAGAACCTGGAACTTGGAAGAACCTGGAACTTGGAAGAACCTGGAACTTGGAAGAACCTGGAACTTGGAAGAACCTGGAACTTGGAAGGATTAGTGACACAACCGTCCTCCCCATCACTTTTCCATTTCAAATTTGGCATATTATAATCGCCAACAACTAGCATTTTAGCTTCGGGATATTTAAATCTAATACTTTCTAATGCATTACAGTGGTTTTTATATACTAAACTATCAGAACAAGGGGGAATATAGACTGCACACAATATTAAACAATAAAAAGGAAAAGAAATTTTTACAAATAAATGCTCAACATTGTTGCCAGTACATTTTATAGTATTTGATCTATATTTTTGCTTTACAGCAATCAATACTCCACCTCCTCTGTTTTTTGTGATAGAAGTTATTGAACTACGATCACACCTATATATAACATAATTTTTAAATCCAAGTTCACCATTTTTAATATTTGAATTTAACCAAGTTTCTGTCAATATCATAACATCATAATCAACACTTGGAATGAGAGCTGAGAGATATTCCAATTTTGTATTTAGACCGCGCACATTCTGATAATACACATTACACTGAAAAGAATTTAGTTTTTTCGAAACTGGACTATCTTAGGTATTGAATTTACAAATTTAATAGAAATATTTTCTTCGCCGTTCTTCTTCCTCAAGTCCAGTTCATTCCATAAGTTTTTGAGCTCGCTTCTCTGCAAAGGTGTCATATCTCGTTTCAGCTTAATACCGCCTGCTAGATTTATTTTCTTCACTAATATAGATTTGGCATGTGAAGCATCCTGAAATTCAATTTTAACAGGCCTCATCTTGCCATTTGATTTTGATCCTAATCTGTATAATTTATTAATTTTATAATCTTCTCCAGCATCAATCTGTTTAAATATTTGAGCTACGCCATTCATATAATCTTGCATGCCGTTAAAAGAAAACTCTGACGCGCTCTCAGGAAGATTAAAAAGAATCAAATTTTTCGATCTACTCTTCCTTTCTTCCAGTTCCGTAATAGTCTCTTCAATGTTGGAAAATGAGTTATTCTGCGCAGTGTGTAGACTAGTTCCCAATCCTTTGAGGCATGTATTTTCCCCTTCCAAAGAAGCCATACATGCAGTTATTTGACTTAGTATGAATAAAAATGTAATTAGATAAATTTCTATGTATGGAAACGTTCAGTAATTTGATTTCATGTTATAATGAAAAGAGCTTGAACATAGAACTGATTAGCTTTCCATAAATAACAAAAAATTTCTTCATATAATATCACGTGTCAAAATTTTGAAAATGCTCTCGCGTTCTTTAAAACAAAATTTATCTGCTTTTTTAAAATATTTCATACAACATAAGCATTCTTCACTATACTGCATTAATAGTTTGTCTATCTTAACATAAAAATATACTATCGGAAGAAAATTAATATTCCTGATAGTAACATTTAGTATGAATAAAAATGTAATTAGATAAATTTCTATGTATGGAAACGTTCAGTAATTTGATTTCATGTTATTATGTAAAGAGCTTGAACATAGAACTGATTAGCTTTCCATAAATAACAAAAAAAATCTTCATATGATATCACGTGTCAAAATTTTGAAAATGCTCTCGCGTTCTTTAAAACAAAATGTATCTGCTTTTTTTAAAATATTTCATACAACATAAGAATTCTTCACTATACTGCATTAATAGTTTGTTTATCTTAACATAAAAATATATTATCGGAAAAAAATTTATATTCCTGGTAGTAACATTTAGTATGAATAAAAATGTAACTAGATAAATTTCTATGTATGGAAAAGTTCAGTAATTTGATTTCATGTTATAATGTAAAGAGCTTGAACATTGAACTGATTAGCTTTCCATAAATAACAAAAAAATTATTCATATGATATCACGTGTCAAAATTTTGAAAATGCTCTTGCGTTATTTAAAACAAAATTTATCTGCTTTTTTTATAATATTTCGTACAACATAAGTATTCTTCACTATACGGCATTAATAGTTTGTCTATCTTAACATAAAAATATACTATCGGAAGAAAATTTATATTCCTGGTAGTAACATTTAGTATGAATAAAAATGTAATTAGATAAATTTCTATGTATGGAAAAGTTCAGTAATTTGATTTCATGTTATAATGTAAAGAGCTTGAACACAGAACTGATTAGCTTTCCATAAATAACAAAAATTTCTTCATATGATATCACGTGTCAAAATTGTCAAAATGCTCTACCGTCCTTTAAAACAAAATTTATCTGCTTTTATTAAAATATTTCATACAACATTAGAATTCTGCACCATACTGCATTAATAGTTTGTTTATCTTAACATGAAAATATACTATCGTTAGAAAATTTATATTCCTGGTAGTAAAATTTAGAATGAATAAAATATTTCATTGTCAATATTTGTGGTGTGGAGAGTTTAGTGTTGGCCACAACCCACTCGTTTTTTATTTGTAATTACTGACCTTCCACGGAAATACATATTTTATTTATTAAAGTAGGTACACATTGTTTTGTATACTAAACATTAACTCTGGTTGGTTGGAAGAAATTGCCTTTATTTGCCATTAACTAGGCAATAAGCCCGTCAGAGTACAAATTGTATGGTCAAGAAGATTCAAATAAATAAATAAATAAAAGTTGGTAGAATTTTAAGACCAAGTCAGAAAGAAACCGAAAATCTTGGCTTGCCTATGAATATTATGTAAAGAAATTCAAGACCTAATATTTTTTGTCTGTTGTACATATTGAAACCATAATACAAGAATAAAAATTGAACCATAATATGAGAACATGATGCTTGAAAGGGCCACGAATGTAAATATTATTTTGACATGTGATTTTAATACATGTCCCCTCAAATGAACAACGATGCTAAAAAAAACATAAAATTTTCGACATATCCCAATTTTTTCAGGGTTTGCCTATTCCGAAGGTTCTAGGCACGCTCCTGCAGACTAGATCAGGTATGTTAGACCACACCTGTGTATTATGTATGCAAAATCAAGTCTGAGTATGCAAGACAAAGACCGTGACCACCCCAGTCTTGTTCTTGTATTGTTCATCCCTACCTTTGTATATCGCGGAAACACTTTCAACAGATAATGTTAAAGTTTTACGAGGAGTTTGGCGAAAAAAAAAGTGGCGCACTTATGTTTTACAACTGTGTCGAAATGATGTGATGGAGGCAGTACAGCGTAAACTAGACGATAACTCAATTGACACTTAGGAAAATATTCATTTGGTTCATTTTATTACTGTCGTATCTGCGTGACATAGAAAACTGTTCTGTCCCCTCCCACCCCCGTCTGACGTTGATGATTACTTGAGAGAAACTCTCCCTGTCCTGTGTGGTGTGGAACAGGTCCTCTACACCTCTCGTTCCGTTCCATTCCCGAATGTTGAATAGGCAAATTATGGCAAAAATGCTTTCATTATATACTAGTTGCATGTAACACATGGGATCCAACTGTCGACAGCGATAGTATGTATAGTTGAAGAATAAGTACCAAACCCATAAATACAAATTATTTATTATTTTATGATATTTAGTTTTCTATACAACACATGTACCTAGGTAGTCAAGATAGGATAGTATGGAGGTCAGTCTTTTTTTCCTACCCGGAATATGAAAACAGCATGATGGTATATGTATATTGTATGTTTAGAGATGAAGTATCAAACTATTAAGTCTTCTTTGATATTGTGTATAGGTGACTACCATACAAATTGTATGAAGCGATGTCGTCACTAAATTCAATTTATATAAAAATTGTTAAAAAAAATTTGAGATGTACTGCTACAATGTTAATATTTTTTATATAAAATTAAATTATCTAGTTGGGGTGTTTCGGCTTTTTTCGATATTTTAAAAAAAAATGGAAATATAGGCAGTTAAACTCATAAATTTATCATAAAAAAAATACTTTTCTTAATAAAAAATGTTTGAGAAACCCTGGAATTTTTTTGAAAAAACTAATTTGAGATTTTGTATTTGTCTATGTTTATACCAATTTTCAGCGTTCTAGCTTTTATGGTTTCTGAGATATAGGGAAAAATAAAATAAAAATTCAAAAGTTGATAACCCCTGACTGAAACAAAAATTCAAAATTCCAAGTATAAAAGTTTTGTAGGCCTGTAACTGTTTATATATTCTGAAATTTTAGGCTCTGTAAATTGAGCGGATCAAAAGTTATAAGGGGGGGGACACACACACACACACACAGACATACACACACACAGACACATACACACACACACACACAGACACACACACACACACAGACACACACACACACAGACACACACACACACACAGACACACAAAATGTTCTACTCCGAATTCTAAGTAAATCCGTGTATGGAACATATATGCTGCGAAGCCACTAAGTTGGTGTTTTTTGACTTCAAAGTTGGAAAAGCCGTGAAAAAAGTAGACCTCTCCATACAATTCTCGCGTATTCTGGCTTGATACAATGCCCCCAAGTCAAATTGAAAACGCTGTTCGTTATCGCCAAGCGCTAATTTTTTTTTGTATGGGATTTGACGTTTGTTATTTGTTATTGTAGAAAAAATTTCTACAACAAACGTCAAATGACATAGAAAAAAAAATTAGCGCTTGGCGATAACGAACAGCGTTTTCAATTTGACTTGGGGGCATTGTCGATATGTTAAGAGAACAAAGTTCTCCTGAACAAATCGACAGTTGGAAAATTAATTTAATGTATATTATCTAGCGATTTCATAATGTTTCGTCTGTTTCGCAAAATATCAATGTCGGATCTATAAAAAAAAAATAAAGTGTAATTGAAACCATTTTATATTCTTAATACTACCATATACGACAATGTTTATTGAAATAATGATATTTCTAAATGTTGTAAGTGGCAGATCCGTCATTTAAACGTTCAAAAGACCAAATGTGTCGAATCAGCCCCCCTAGACCACGTGTTATTTAGTTCAAGAAAAGATAACTCGATGTATGGAAGTGACAGTTCTCACGTGACTGGCAACTGTCGCTTCCATACATTGAGTTATCTTTCATTGTTTCTTTTCTTGAGCTAAATGACACGTTACCTAGGGGAACTGGTAAATCCGATATCGCAGTTTGTCAAAAACGGATTAACAACAGCGGATGTGCAATATCTTAAAAGAGCTAATTTTCACAAAATTCTTAAATAATAATTAGAATGCAACATAAGTAAACTTCTGAAAAATTCCCTTAAACGTAAATTTTCGCTCTCCTGTAAAATTTATTTTTTGCAGCCCGATTGGCTAGGTAGGGCGTGGATCGTATCATCACTCGCTACTTTTATAAGCAACAACATAACTCTCTTTTATTTGCGACATTAAAAAATCAATGTTCTACAACGTCTTGTTCTACAATCTTGGCAAATTTATAATTTCAAAATCATCACAAAAATGTAGCTATGATTTTCTAAAATAAAATAAATATATAATAATAATAAAAAAAATTATTTAGGCGTAATAACATGTGTAAAAATTAATACATCTGGTAGGTATAAATTTAATGTATATGAGAATTATTATTTTTTTGAAACAATAAATATGGTAAGAGTGACACTTAATTATAAAAGACATTATGAAAAAATATGGTGAACAATAATACATTTTAACTAAATATTCAACACCTAGCCTACGAAAGGTGACAAGACTTGTGGTTCTTTTATGTTTAGTGGAAAACTATTATATATTTTGAGACCTTTATGGTATAAACTATTTTGTGTACTTGTCAATCTCGTTTTTGGAAGTCTAAAATCCTGACATACTCTCGTAGGGTAAGTGTGAACAATTGACATTTAATAATATATTTTCGAAGCATGTTATTTTTAAGTTTGCATGCTTAAATGTACTACAGTTAAAACCTACTTAATTGATATTTGATCGAATTTCAATGTTGTTAATCAATTAAAATGATTTCCATAATTAATTACTGATTAATTGTGGATGTTATTCTTGGTATTTCTCCAATAGTAATAGGTACACTTTAATACGATAATATACAAATCAAGCATTCAACTGAACTATCAAGTGTTAGTTTAATCAACTGGAATAATTGAATTAATTACATAACGTCTTACTGCTGGTACATAGGTGTTATCGTCAGAATCTCAACTACATTGTATGTTATACCAAGAACTATATAATATTATAAATAGATGCTTATTTGTTTGTATTTGAAGCTATATGTTTAATTTATTTACATAATAACTTCTTAGTTCTTCTTTCTACACTCTACACTCAACCACTCAACGAGTGGTCTTCCAGAATCGAAATCTTGTAGTGGACTTGATACTTAAGAGGATTAGCGCATTCTCCTATCCCATTACAGGACTTATAGTCTTGTTCATCCCCGAAGCGCCTGCTCCTCGGACAACAATAGGTCTACTATATGGAGCCAATCAAACTTGGAACAAGTACCGACAAGCCGCTGGCGGAGCTCCGCCAATTGAACTCGGATCAAGTCCCGAGTATCGACAAAGAGCTGACGAGGGGCTGCCTCTTAATACTCGTATTGGCGATTCAAACTGAGCCTCCCCCGCACCTGGTGATTTGATGCAGTCAAAATAATTCTAAGACAAGTCTGCATCCAAATATGATGGTCTTCGATAGATCGAAGTGCTTCAGTTTTTGAAGAACTTGGTGAACGATATCCGGATTTTTTAATCTCAAAACTTTTGGAGACAAGATCCGCGAAGAAATGGACGGAAAGTTTAACCTTCTAATCCCAGGATAGTCCACCCAAATGACCTGTTTGTGATAAAAAAGAACAAGAATAATGAAATGCCAAATAAATCAATCCTATTATTTAACCTTCCTCTGCAATTGGGTAGGTACATTTTTTGATACACATAGGAAGTAATTTTGTTATGATGAAAGAGTGTTTTTTTAGGTAGACAATCCTTTAAAATAAATAGAATGTCATTAATATTTTTAGAATTCACTTTGTGGTGAATTGAATTCTTCTTCTTCAATGGCTCTACAGCCCATACCGAGCCTTGGCCTCCAGCAACTTCCTCCTCCAACCTCTCCTGTCACCTGCTGCGACCCTCCAGTTTGGCACATTTAGAAGCTGGGATGCGTCCCTCCCAATATCATCTTCCCATCGCAGCCTCGGTCTCCCGACCTTTCTTTTGCCACCTGGGTGCCCCTCTAAGACTCTTTTTGGTACCCGTGATGATGGCATTCTCTGAACATGTCCGGCCCATCTTAGCCTGCTTAGTCTTATATGTTCAGACAGTTTGGGTGCTTTGTAAATACTGTACAACTCATCGTTGTATCTAATTCTCCATGTTTGTCCATCATTCACGGGTCCCAGGATTTTACGCAGCACTCTTCTCTCAAAGATGTCCAGCATCTCCGCAGAGAATTGAATTAGTAATATTATTTAGGTGGAAATTCTAAGGAGCTTGCTTTATCAAAAATTAAGTAAAAATAAATTTAATTGATTTAATGAAATTGTTTGAGATTACAATGTCATTTGACCAAAATACGATTTATTTGATAGTCAGAAATATTATGCACAATTTTTAAGGGAATCCAAGTATTCTTGACTATGCAGACATTTGCTACTTAGATCTCAATCAAGAACATCTTAACAAACTAGATCGTCTACAAAATGTCTGCATACGATTCATATTTAACCTCCGTAAGTACGATCATATATCGCATCTTCGCAAACAACTCAAATGGCTTCCCATCCATCTGCGCCGAGATCAGCACACCCTCTGCCTCCTGTTTAATGTATTAAACAATCCGAATGCCCCCACATATCTGAAAGAAAGATTTCAACCGCTGGCCTCTCATGGACTCCCACTTCGGTCTAGAGAAGAAAGAACCCTTGCCATCCCACTTCACGTTACAGAATACTATTCATCTTCCTTCACTATTCATGCTGCCCGGCTGTGGAACAATTTAGCATTTGATATTAGAACTGCCACATCACTTCCAATTTTCAAATCTCGTCTTAAATGCTCACTCTTCCTCTCAATTCCATAACGAACATATATCCCAATTTCACTTTCCATCCCTTTTGATCGCTCCTCATCCTCTCCCTTTCCTTTCTGATTTTCCTCTCCTTTCTGAATTTGTGTAATTTCTCACTTTTTGTTTTGCTGTCTTATACTGGTTGTGTTATTATGTATATGCCGAAACTTTTTTATGTACTTTTAATCTCAGATGGTTGACTGGAAGAAATTGCCTCCAGGCAATAAGTCCGCCATTTGTACTATGTAATTTTATGTATGTACAAAGAAGTGTTATATAAATAAATAAATAAATATTTAAAAATATTAGTCTATCGACTTTTATTTCCCGGTGAAACTAGGTGTTTATATTTTTTTTCTTCAAAGCTCGGTCTTTCCGAGGTGGAGAAAAAAAAAACTCAAGCATGCTTAATAAAAACATAAGCACAAACTCAAGCAGTTATATAACCAACCAGCAGTCGTCGTCGTTAAAGAGGTCTCCAGGGTTTTCATATATATTTTTTTCTCCTTTTGACGAACAGCACCTACGCGAAGGGTCTGAAGTAACTATTGGTCTGTTGGGAGTAGGAGGTTAATGGGACCTAATTACCCATTACATTAAACCCTTTTTACCTACTTTTTGTGTACACGAAATTTTAATGCCCCTTTTATACAACACGTGTCAACCACATTACAGAAAAGTATGTATGTATAATGACCGATTAAATTGTATCTGAATTTTTCTTATAGCAATTTCGGGATGATTTAGGTGCTAGCGTGTTGAATTTATAACCTAGCCACCGATTTTCAGATTAAAGATATATTCTTCCGCTTTAGTTAACAAGGTATTCTACCAATTATTATAATGATAGCTACCAGTTTGAAATTGTTTTAAAATTATTTTGGAAGTTGGGGTTATAAGAAATTTTTTTAAAACCATCAAGGCAAAGATGTTTTGATATGTGAAAATATATATGTTGGATATTTGATGACTCTAGCTGTGAGGCACCGGCTTAGAATAGTGCCTCCACTCTTTTCTATTATTGTTTTCGAGTGTCCCGTAAGAGCCGGGTAATTGAAAATACAACAGGCAACTATAACATCTAACATAGTTCAGCAATGAGGTTCACCACCCATTCTGAATATAGTGCCTTTTTAGGTGAGACTCAGACGAGACTGGTGTGTGGGTATACACAGATATGTTGTGCTCCCTTTTATAAGGCAATGCACACCCGCACACCTTTCGCTGGTTACCCCACATTGTGGGATATGCCGTGATGGTATGAATGAATGAAAGGATATTTGATGACAGAAAATGTGACATATTGATAGGAAGTAGGGTATTAATTGAATAGTACATAAAAAAGGAAAAGAAAATGTTTGTGGAACCTTGATCAGAATTTGTATGTTGTGTTTCTCGAACAAAGATAAAAGTAAAAGTAAAGTTAAATTCTTCTCCTTGGTTTCTTGTCTTGATGTTCTATTACTTTATTATACATAAATTTATTAATTACTATGTATACATATAAAAAAATTGTATACATTGAATTTATTGAATAATAAATGGGATTTCATGAATAAGGATGTCTCTCCTTAACTGCCATTTGAATCATAAATTGGATTTCATGAATATGGATATTTCTCCATAAATGCCATTTGAATCATAAACAAATTAAAATTTATTAATTTGGATGACTCCCATTTGAATCATAAACAAATTTGATATTATTAATAAGGATGTCTCTCTTTTGATGTCATTTAAAACATTAAGTAACTGGATTTCATGAATACGGATGTCTCTCTTTAACTGCCATTTGAATCATTATTTGGATTTCATGAATTAGGATGTGTCTCCTTAAGTGCCATTTGAATCATAAACAAATTGTTTTTATTTTCCTGAATCTCTACCGTTACGTACATATTTGTGCAAAGTAATATTATAACAAGTCATAGTTTAAATTAATGTTAGTAATTTACTTGTTACACAATGGTAGATACATGAAGTATGATGTATACATGTTGAGTCAACCGAAGTGTATTGCCGCTCAACAAGTTAGTTTCCTTAACGTTGTCGGTCGATCTCTTGTATGTTGGTATTTCTGACATGATTAATGTATCCACATCCTCGTGTCTCGAGTGTACTCTTCCACTCCACAAGGGTAAACAATGGACTCTTCCATATAGGTACCTCCTGCCGTCTCCCAACATAATATTACATATAATAATATCTGTTCCATACATTCATGTAACTTGTATAGGAGTTTTGAACAATGCCAGAGGTTTTCTAAGGAACCAAGGTCACCGATTCAGTGTACGCAATATCATGTTTCAGCTCAAACGAATCTCTATCAAGTCTTTTGAGAACATCTATCTTTACATCGTTCTCCTCTTGTAAGCTTTCCAATGTATGAGTTGGGATCATTTTTGCTCTCCACGAGTACTTTCTAATAGTGCAGACTGAAATTTGAAGGACTCCGTTGTAAGGCACCTGCTTATAGCCTTATAGTATGTACCAGTAGCGGAATTGCTCATAGAAGCCGAGAATCTAGGCTTGTCTATGACTTATCTAGAAATTCTAGACCTAATATTTTTACTATACTTCAAGATTAAAATTTGAACCTATGTGGATACAATGCTTGACAGGGCCACAAATTTTAATATTATTTTGGCATTTAATTTTAAAATATCTTCATGGCCACTCAAATGAACAACGATACTATAAAACATTTTCGACATTTCCCAATTTTCTTTCAGGGTTTGCCTAGTCTGAAGGTTCTAGGCACGCCCCTGGTAGGTACCTACCTACTTCTAATATTTATCATTTTCATCATTGCAAATCTTACCAGAGCCAAAACGATACAACGTAATCAATTTTCAGCGCTCTTGGGGTGAGATATTCACGAAAACGGCGCTATATAAATTATCCAAATAATTATCGAAAATATAACATACAAAATAACATCTCACAAAATTCAAAAATAACATTTACCGCTCATTCTGAATTTTGTCTCTTAACCCTAGACACCTAACCTTCGAACATACCCCTTTTAACCTAACCTTCGTCGATTCGGCGAACAATTTTTGGGAGTGTATAATTATATATAGTTTGCATGTTTCCGATAGTTTTAATACTCAATTAAGTGAACCATATTTTTATTAGTAAAATAAAACAAAATATTTCTAGTTTGGAAAGATAATATTTATTTTGTACCTAAGTTTAGTAGAACACTAGACTTTTTGAGATCATTGGAGACACTTACACACAAAAATACAATTGAATTTTTTTAAACAAAAATAGCCTTTTCTTCTTTGACAAACCTAAATTATTACAGTATAATAATTCTGGAATACATATACAATTTATTATTTTGAAGCACATTGTATGCAAAAATCAACTTTATGTCCACCATAAATTGCAGTGTTGCATTTGGAGCAATAAGATTTTATCATGCCCCTTTTTTGTAGAAACAAAAGCCATGAACCTTTCATTTTCTATTTGGAACCTCGACAGGTTGAGGATCATTGCTAGATGATGACTGGCCTCCACCTTGACCTTCATCAGTCGACACTCCTTATAATTTTTATCTTGTCCTTCACGTGCTTCGACATAGTACGAATTTCCAGCTGGATTTTGAGCCAGGGTTCTAATATTTGGATATGGAGCTTCTTCATAAAATCATGCCAGGTTATCACTTTTTGTCCCAGTACAGAAGTATTATGGCATAGTTGCTCATCTATGCTCCAAGTAAATAGTTTTGGCGGCACTGGACAATAAGCATTTCTGTGTAAAGGGTCCTCCTTTTGTCTCTGTAAGCGGAATGTTTTATCATCGAAACGCAGGCATCCTAGAAGGAAATCGCATCTTTCTTTGCTCATGCATGACATATATCTTGTACCAGAATTCTCTGTATTGACAAAGAGTCAGATGATTATCTTTTAGAGTTGCAGCTATGTACCAGAATACCAATAACTTTCACTGTCACTTTCTGCATCATCCACCTCTAATCCATCTTCTGTTTCACTGTTCGATGACTCTTCAAATGCACTGTCATCTTCCTCATCCAACAATAGACGCGTTATATGTTTATCAGTCAGCGAAGAAGAAAGAAATCATGGTAAAAGCTGAAAAAAAAGCAAATACTAACTAAAAAAATATACACAACCCTAACCATTCGTCGATATGACGACTGTTTGTGTAATATATCGAAAAGTGAAGTACTTAACCGCCAAACAGGGTTGTCTCCCGAAAGAGCTCGGAGAACACTGAACTGACAAGTGACGACGCGATGATTTTCGCGGGCGCCAAAACGTACTCGTCGATCCGACGAAGGTTAGGTGTCTAGGGTTAAGGTGAGACGTGACTGGTGTCAGGGCAAATACGCATATGTCGTGTTTCGTGTTTCCTTTTATTTTTTTCCCTACCCTTTCCCCCGCATACAATAACTCAAGTCACCATCATACAATAACTCAACTACCCAAAATCAATAACATATTATAATATAACTATGTGAAACTTCATAATTGGCTTATTTTTTGTATACTTATTTATAATTAAACATTAAACATGTATAGCTGTTAAGTTTCCAAACAAATAAAAATAATAAATAAGGTAATGCACACCCGTACACCTTGTCGCTGGTTACCCTGCATTATGGAATATGCCGTGATGTTATGTATTTTGGAAGAAGTCTGACCATTAATTCTTAAGTTTTCAACTATCAAAATTATACACACCTGCTTATGGTACCTACTCCAACATCCATTTTTTACGTACTCTAAAATCTAATTACATATCTACACTAACATGATATATAGAAAACGAGTGGGTTGTGGCCAACGCTAAACTCCTCACTAACAAGTCATTATATAAAGAATTCAAATTTTGTATGGAAAATATTCAGCATTTTCATGAAATGAGTTTGGTTAATTATCTTTTTATTTAAATATTTTAATACCGAAACTTGATAATTCATCAATGCCATTTTATGAAAGTGATGTGCCTTTTTACTAATTTGAAAATAAAAATTTCAAATTCAAAGTTTCCTGAGCTTGGGGTCACTTTGAAATATTTGACAGTTAAAAAAATTGAGAAGCATTTTTCAGACATACTTCAAAATCTGATGGATTGTAAGCAAGTATTAGATATACATATTTGCAAAATTTGAAAAGAATCGAATGTGAAATTTAGTTAATAATCGATAAAGTAAAATAAACACGCCGTACATAGCACGCAGAACACAGCACATAGCACACGATAATCATGATAATCATGATATATTGTGATGGAACTTTCAGAATACCATCTCAGCATGATACTAGTTGATAATCTGGAATAAAAAAAAATACCCTTAAAAATTCAATTGTTCATAACAGAAAACCGTACCAGGAACAAATATAAATATATACATCCAAAATTAACACATCATTAGCGCAGCACCACTACACAAACATGGCAGAACATTTTTTCAATAAACTTCCAACGGATATAAGACAGTTAAATTATGAAACGCTAGGTAACAAAATAAAGAAACACTTTAAAGTCAAAGAATAAAAAAGGGGTAAATAGAATCTTGGGGTTTAAATTAATTTATTGTTTAAATGTTTTTTGTATTGATGCTTTTTTTTGTTTTGATGCTTTTTTGTTTTGATGCTATTTTTTGATGTTTTTTTTTGTATTGATGCTATTTGTATTGATGCTTTTTTTTGTTTTGATGCTTTTTGTATTGATGTTTTATTTTCGTTTACCTATAGTTATAATATTGTTGATTTTATATATTTTGTATGTCTTTATGTTTTTATGTGATTGAATCGTTCTAAATGCACTCACTTTCTTAGCACAAGCATTTTATGCTTTTTGGGAAAGAGAAAAAAAAACAGTGTACAAATTCAAATAATTGTTGTATATATTGTTTTATTGAATAAATAAATTTAAAAAAAAAATCGAAATCATTACTCCCCACTATATATCCTTGGGTTAGTGAGGAGTAAAAATGAGTGTTAATTATTATTAAAACAACGACTACAGCATACATTTTTCTCCGCTGGAATTCGAGCTCACGACGCCGACATAAAAGTCAACCCCCTTTACAATAATGCTCAAGTGGCCGGCTATTTGGTTTTAAAAATAAAGATGTGATGAAATTTTTTTCTGTGAGAAGAATAAGAAATTGATATTAAAAATAATTTTTATGTTAGGAGACATTACATAAGTTGGTACCAACTTAAATATTGTAACTGCCGTGTTTGTCTACTGTGTATTACCGAGGCTTTTGTGTTTTTATGGCGCATTGCGCTCGTAAAACATCAATTTCGAAATCAACTTTCTCATTTATGCAAAATTATGACACGCTTAGCGTGGCATTATTTTTAATTTTTCAGTGAAGATGAAAAAAAAAACATCTCGTGTTGAAATTATTAGGTATTCTTTTTTATGTTGCGAGTAAAACACGTCGAACATTTTTAGTCTCCATTAATATTAGGCCGGAAATATACATCATACATGTGCATTTTAACTGGAGATTCATCATCAGCAATGGCGCTATTTCATCAGCAATGGCGCTAATTTTTAACAATAGCCTACAATCATTAAAAAAACAACTATCATCAATATTATAATGAATACTTTATGTACCAAATTGTATAATTTTTGGTATGTCCAATACTATATTAATATGACAACTAACCCTTGCTCCTCTCCTACCTTTCTTCATGTCCCACCCTCGCTTCATAAAACACACACACACACACACACACACACACACACACACACACACACACACACACACACACACACACACATCACAATTGTACACTTACACCACACTTTTGTCTTTGACTTTGTACTGAATTGTCTTTATTATGTATATTAATCTGTGGAACAATGTAATTGGCTTACTTTCCTAATTATTTTTTTTTATTAATGTAAAATATGTAACAGCTGTTTTGTTTCCCAAAATAAAATAAATAAATAAATAAGTAAATAAATAAATAAATGAATGAATAAATAAATAAATAAATAAATAAATAAATAAATAAATAAATAAATAAATAAATAAATAAATAAATAAATAAATAAATAAATAAATAAATAAATAAATAAATAAATAAATAAATAAATAAATAAATAAATAAATAAATAAATAAATAAATAAATAAATAAATAAATAAATAAATAAATAAATAAATAAATAAATAAATAAATAAATAAATAAATAAATAAATAAATAAATAAATAAATAAATAAATAAACAGCCAGGTGTGGGCCTTGGCCTCCTCAAGAAACTGCCTCCATCCCGCCCTGTCGACAGCAAGTCTCCTCCAATTTTGTCTGTCCGATCGCTCTAATATCGCTCTCGATGTCGTCCAGCCTAGGTCTCCCTCTGCTTCTTCTTCCTTCAAGGCAGGTGTCCAGTACTTTTCTTGGGACCCGGCTATCCTCTATTCTACAAACGTGTCCGAGCCAACGTAGACATTGTATTTTGATTCATTGGACAACGTTTGGTTTGCCATACATTATTTCTAGCTCATGGTTAAACCGGATCCTCCAAGATCCTCCTTCACAGGTAGGGCCAAATATTTTGCGAAGTATTTTCCTTTCGAACACCGACAATGCATTTTTTGTCTTTCTTGGTCAATGTCCAGCATTCTGATGTATATGTCATGACCGGTCTAAGAAGAGTTTTGTGAGTGAGGGTTTTTGTTTTACGAGAGATGAGTCATGACATAGGTACCTAATTTTAATTGCTTTCGAAATATTCATTTTTGTTCTGATTTACCTTGTTTTTCATTGTTGTTTTTTTTATTTACTTTATTTTGAAATGTTTGAATTTATTTAATTCATATTTTTTTCTTTTCGATGTAGGTACATAATTTTAATTGTTCTGTTTGTGATTTACTTTATTTTCACTGTGAAATGGTTTAATTTTAATATTATGAATACGTGTAGATATTGATGGTGGAATTGATATTTAATTGCAGTGTACGAGAGGAGCTTGCACTGACAAACTGTTTATACAACTGTTTAAAATAAATAAGTACAGTTTAATGCAAAAATAATGCAATAAATAAATAAAAAAAAGTCAAATTGAGGATATAGCTCGAAAAGGGACATGGCGTGATGGTATGTATGTATGTATGTATTATCTGTGACAGGCGAATGCCAGTAAAGACGAAAGGCCATGCCTACAAAACAATAATCAGTCCCCTGACTGCTGATAAATGGTAGTGAGACCTGGGCCGTCACACGAAGACCAGTTCAGTCAGTTCATACAGCCGAGATGAAGATGCTTAGGTGGATGTGCGGTGTCACAAGGAGATATAAAAGACGTGATTTATATGTGAGAAGATGAAAGGCCATGTCTACAAGACAATTATCAGAACGGAGCTGATATATGGTAGCGAGACCACACGAAGGCAAGTTCAGTCAGTGCAAACAGCCGAGATGAAGATACTTACATAGGTGGATGTGCGGCGTCACAAGGAGATATAAAATCCGTAATGAATACATTATGTGAGAGGTAGACTGGTTGTGCGCGATGTCTCCGATAAGCCGATGGAAATTAAGCTGAGGTGGTTCGGACATATTCGAAGAAAACTGCCATAAAACGTATGTGACACTGCACTGGACTATTGAGTTCTCGGCAAAAGACCAAAAGGGTGTCCCAAAACTCAGACTTGTTGGCGGGGGATATGCGGGCATGTAATGTCTCTGAGGAAGACACCATGTGGCATAAAATATATGGAGGATAGAGAGCTTGCATGTATAAAAATGGCATAAGGCAGTATAGCTTCCTCTTGACATGCCTTAAGAGGCAAGCACACGTTTCTTTTTATATGCAGTTTGCAACCTCCGCAACACAGATTTCACATTGCATGCCAAAAAATCAATATAAAATTTGCTTGCCAGCTACATAAATGCATGCCATTTAACAAAAATTATGCAAGGAGCTGGTACCCTATTTTATAAATTTTAATTTAAAGAAATAAATATAATGATCGAATACTTTAAAAGATGCATATACGCAAACATTGGATTTTCTCCCTGTCGAGAGTCAATGATATAATTTACTAATAAAGAAGGAATATTAATCCCTGAACACATGATCCCGATTTCCTCTCCTAGTCCTTACCTTATCCCTTTTTTTACCATGAAGATTTTTTTTTATTTTTTTGTTTTAATTGTATCCAAGTGTTATACATTCACAATTTCGTTATACTTTGTAATCTGGTTGGATGGCAGAAATAGCCTAATTGCAATAAGTCCGCCAGTGTACAGTATATTTTTATGTTATCTTCTTCTACTTAGTGTCAACAGCAATCAAACAGTTCTCGACCAATACTTGGCAACGACGGTTGCTGCGCCACTACAGCGCAGTAGGTCCTCGAGTGAGCAGGCAGCATCTTGTAGGTGGTCAGTAGTCTGTGGCAGGCCGCATTCACACGAGAGCACGGAACAATGAATACTCCTTAATCCATGCACGAGAGGCAGTCGTCGTCTGGTATGAATCCCCATCTCCTTAGGTTATCTTTCGATCTGTCGACGCCCGTTCTTAATCTATTTAGTGATTTCTAGGTGCGCAAGTCCAGATTGTGACCCGGGGGGAGATGTTCCTGAGGTTTGATGAACTCTTTTGGAGATTTTTCTCGCCACAAAGTGAGCCTGGCTTCCTCTGGAGATGTTTTGAGCGGCTCAGTGTATCTCAGGAAGCCCTTGCGGGATTTCAGCCTGGGTCGGGCAATCTCACAGTTGCAAAGGCAGTGCGAGGGTTGGTGTTGAGCTTTGTCCAGTTCTACGCTACATTGCACCTCGCGCTTGATGCTAGGGTTTAAGGCAGCCAGTGATCACGCGGTAGGTGTCGTTGAGTGCCACATCAACGTAATTAGCGTGAGGTGATCTGCTCGACACTGGGGCAGCGTATTCACCAGCTGAGAAACACAGGGCCAGGGCTGAGGTACGCAAGAGCGATGGTTGTGCGCCCCACTCAGAGTTGGCCAGTTTGCGTAGAAGATTATTTCTTGTAGCCACTTCAAAGGTTGGTGCTTGGGCGATAAGTGCGAGGTTATAATGTATCATGTTATGTACATAAAGATAAATAAATCAACCATAGGTATTAACAGCTTTACTCTTTTGAAGTAAATTTTACATGAGTCATGACATAAAGTTTATAAATAAAATTAAATTGCTTTCAATGAACATTCAAAATTGTAAGGAATTACAGCAGGACCTAAATACGAGTATTCATAGCTGATGTACTTCGAACAAAACCCACAATTTCGTTAATTTCCTTAAAGATTGGATTTTAAAAGGTTTAGTGTCGCGATGGAGATTGTCCTTAACCAGTTTTGGAGCACAAATCTGTTTGTATTGATGGAAAGTATTAATTTGGTTTCTTAAGTGCGCTGTTTCGGAATAAATTAGGGTCTGGCTATAGGTCTCATAGGTAATCAGGGGTATGAATGAATCCTGTCATCCTTACCTATGTACTTGAAGTATCTACCGTACGTAGCTAAAATGTATTAAACGTACAAAGTTACCACCAGGCCACGTCCCCAAAATGTTTGACAGAGAGAACCAAATACCACACACCTCTATTTTTGAATCACGACTTCCTTTACATTATCAGTATCATAAGTATACCATCGTCGAGTCACAGACTAAGTCTATCTGTAAAAAATATTAACGATCAAATTGACACCGATCTTCAATCTGAAATAAAACCACACAAATTCTCGTATAAGTTACCCAGAACTATATTGACTACAGTTTTTCAACATTAACATGTTTTTTTTTTAATTCCATTACAAGGATGTGTAGATTTAACTATACATACTTTACATATCAATAACAACATAAATATTTTTGGCGACAGTCTGGTGACATTCAGAATAAAACTTTCCACACTTATAAATTAACCTTACAAACTAGCTCTAGCAAAGTTTTTTTTTTTCTCGTTATAATGTTTCTCTTTTTTATCTATTTGTGCTTAGTATGTAATACCTTTTAAAGTATAGTTTTCCTTTTTGTTTTCTTTTGTGAATATCTTTCATTTTTTTTTGTTGTGATCTTAGTTTCTATTTTATCTTTTCATTTTAATATAGATTCATTTTTAAGTATTTTCATTTTCTTATAAATTTGTACCCCAAATTTTAATACAGGATGTCGCCTCTTGTAATTGGCTGACCAGTTTTGTAATAGCTTGCCCTTATTTTATGGAACTATTATGTTTAATAACTTGTTAGCTGTAAGCGGACCTTTATAATAAAATAATAAATAAATAAATTATACTTATTATTATGCTTGTCTTATGTTTTTTCTTTCAATGCATCTCGTACAGTTTTATGTCTTACACCTTTGTTCTTCTATATATTTGCAATCAACTGTTAACCTCTCATTTGCAATCAACTGTTAACCTCTCATTTGCAATCAACTGTTAACCTCTCATTTGCAATCAACTGTTAACCTCTCATTTGCAATCAACTGTTAACCTCTCATTTGCAATCAACTGTTAACCTCTCATTTGCAATCAACTGTTAACCTCTCATTTGCAATCAACTGTTAACCTCTCATTTGCAATCAACTGTTAACCTCTCATTTGCAATCAACTGTTAACCTCTCATATGCAATCAACTGTTAACCTCTCATTTTTTCAGTCGGTACAAAACAAAACTATCACAGGGAATTCTCTTCATTTTACATAGTGCTTATATCCTTCTATTTTGCTTATAAAATATTATATTTTGGTTAATTAAAAAATATTGTGTAAAGGGTGCAAGAAAAATTACCTTGAATTCTCTTTAAATGTTCTCAATTTTTTATCATATCATACTTCTACTCCTATTAAAGACTAGGGATTATAATCCAGCAGCGTTTTCAATCCAGCAGGACTTTTGTGGATGTTCTTATAAATTGCAGGATCCAGCAATTTTTGATTTTTAATAAAGATAAATATTCTCAAATTACTAATTGATGCCATATTCATAGCTTCGTCAGCATTCATGAATCATCTTATACATGTTCGTCTGTTTTTCATGCGTCTTACATTTCCGACTTTCAGCATATAATTCACATGGTTGAGCTACGCTTTTTTTGGGCGCCCCTGACCTCTTATTCCGTTCCTGTAAGCTTTGTAAATTTTTTTCATCAGGCGCTCCTTTTTTATTTTATGCCCCTTCACCTCCTGGAGGCGTTCTCAGGCAGTTACATATTCTATTACGCATCGACTTTATGGAGTTAGGTATTAAACGGACATTCATACAAAGATTCCATTTTCGTTAATGAATTTTGAAAGTAAGCTTAAAGTTGCATGGTTAATATATTAGCGGTACAAACAGATCTTCGGATCTATGAAAAGGAAGAAGAAGAAGAAGAAGAAGGTTAATATTACATAGTAGAGTCCCCATTCTTGTTGGGAGAGGGTTAATTGAACCTATTTTATAGTAAAATACTTTTGACGGGTATCTTTCACAATTAAAAAATATGTGGTTGATTGTCTCTTCATCCATCAGGCGTTCTTCATTCATTCTTCCCAAGTGGCCAAATCATCTCAATGTGTTAAAATTCATTCTATTACATACTTCTTCATCTTGCATTCATTCGTTGCGTCCTTGTTGCTTTATCTGTCATACATTGTTCTATTACAAATTGTTCATAGCGAAGTCATTTTAATTGTATTTATTCTGCTTTCGTGCGACTCCCGCCATGTCCATGTTTCACTTGCATAAGTCTAGGATGTCACTACGATAACGAAGTGAATGGCAACTTTGGCATCCTTTGATATATTGCGATCATTCATAAATGATCCAATATGATTATTTAATAACTTGCCCAGAAATATCATAACAGAAATGAATTACAAAAGAACCTGAAGAATTCAAAAAGAAACTAAAAACAATTTGAAACAATCTTCAATATCACATCCATCTTCAGTTTGTAGTTCATTTTCATTTTTTTATTTGTTATTTTTTTGTGTTATGGTTTTAATGATATTTTTATTTATTTTTTTATTGATTTGAAATATAAATTCTTTTTGTATTGCTTTTGGTTTGGAAATGTTTGTTTTTTTTATAATTGTTAATTAATTATTTATTTAAGTTAAGTGCTTTTATTGTGTAAGCAAAGAGCTGCTGCTTTCCTAAACAGAAGCTTACAGCTTAAATTAGGAAAGGAAACATTAATTAGTTTTATTTTTTTTACATCATGTACTAAATGTAAATTTTATATTAAATATAATAAATTTAAAAAAATCTGTGTGATCCATAACTCGTCTTTCTTTATTCTTATCAAGTCACCCATTCCTTTTAAATATGCTTCCCAAATAAATATCGAATTATTCAATGTTTTAGTCAATAAACCAATTTTGTATACGTTTAAGTTCATACTGTAGGTAGTTTCAGTGTGGGTATCTTTCCATTTCCACGGGAAGAACATTAAAGTACAAAATCATCATAGTCTTGAAGGCTTAGGGGGCAGTCGGGAGTAATTAGCCGTTAAGGGACACGGATAAAATAAGGTCGGATAACAAATTGATGGGTGGAGTGGAGGTTTTTGTTCATCACCATCCCACTCCGGCTACTTGCCGGGCCAATTAGTCTACAAGAAAATTGTCTATAGATTCCGCTCTGACGACGGAAGTATTTAGAGTTTGCAAGGGTAAACAGTTTATTGCTTATCAAGGATATTTATAGTTTGTGGATATTGATTGATTACAGAGCACGATTAATAATACCTAAGTTGTGGATATATTCCGAGAGAGAAAGCAATATGTTCATTTGAATGTGCCAATATGTTTGACTGTTTTTTCTCAAAGAAATTTCATGAAAATTTGTATTCATCAATTGAAAAAACCATTATTCACCATTAATTTTAAAAGGAAAACCTATGAAGCATGCATATTGCCTGTGATGACATATGGTTTGGAAACAAATTCCTGACCATAAATACTGTCCACAAATTAAAATGCGCGCAAAGATCCATGGAGCGGCAAATGTTGAGCATAAGTCTGAGTGATAGAATTACAAATACAGAAATCAGACGCCGAACAAAAGTCACCGATATCATGGATCGGATCGCAAAATTGAAATGGCAATGGGCAGGACACGAGGCCAGGCAGCCAAATACAAAATGGACTCCCAAAGTCTTAAAGTGGAGACCATGGGAAAACAAAAGGGGTGTCGGTCGGCCACAGAAGAGATCGGCCGACGATTATTGTTGTGGTCGCCGGGAAGAAATGGATTCAAGCGGCACAGGATAGAGAAAAATGGAGACAGATGGAAGAGGCCTACATCCACCAGTGGAGAATCCGTCAGTGACGGTGGCCATCAAGAAGAAGAAGAAAAAGAATCGACAAAACATAAACGTGTCTTTTTTTTCACAAACAACATTCACAATTTTGTAAACAGGTTATAGCTTATCAAGAGAATTTATAATTTGGGGATATTGATTTATTACAGACCATGTTAAAAAATACCTATATACATAAGTTGTGTATTAATTCCCAGGGAGAAAGTTATAAGTTATTTTGAATGCGCCAATATGTTTGTATGTTTTTTTTCGAAGAAATTTCAGCAAATTTGTTTTGATTAATTGACAGAGTATAAATGGAGCTTTCTTCTTTCACAAACAACATTATTTTTGTCAGTGACGTCACAAGATTTTTGTTAATTCATGCGCACTAAGAGATGGATGCAGTGTGCCCAAGACAGGGAGTTGTGGAGGATCAAGGGGGAGGCCTATGTCCAAGAATGGATAAAAATAGGCTGAAGAAGAAGAAGAAGGCTAGTCTTTTTCGGTTTCAATCTTGGAGATTAGATGACAGCAAAGTGATGCATTTCTTCGTCCACAACGCAGGGTGATCAGTGATTCTCTTCAACCCTGTATAGGAGAAACAGTTCGGGAGTTCTAGATGCTCCCTGTGAGAGAGCCCTATAGCAGTCGGCCCCTCAACCATCCGCTCCTATATAGCTTGTAGAGGATCCTTTGAATAATTACAATTTTTATTTCATATAAATAAATAAATTATAGGTCATGAAAGATTATGTAGAGAGGATGAATTCAGAAAGGCTGCCAATACGCGAGATACCAGAGGGACGCCGACCACCGGTAAGACCATCAGAGAGATGGAGGAAGAGATCGACATCCTCGTCCTAGGACCCGTAGAAATAGATCATAGATCTACCAAAAGAGGAAGAAGAATTGTCGGCCTTCGTGGCTCAGTTGGTTCGAGACACACTGTTCAATTATGTTTTCAGTCTCTCAACTTGCTATTGGGTGCGTGTTAAATAATTATTTGACATATCACCTGTTAGTTGCCCTAGAAGCTTTTTATAAAAAAAGAAGAAGGATAATAGGTTTAAAATAGAAGAAGATAATAGGTTTAAAATAATAATAGGTTTAAAATAATTCATTGAAATAAAACACTTCATTAAACAGTTAAATTTTTATTTAAAATTGAATAGATCTAATAATATATGTATTTTATTATTATCATAACTATGATATTTTTACACTACAATTTACAATCATTTTTTTACATTTTTATTTAATTATTTATAGTATACAACATTTAATAACAATAATAACATTAATTTCTCAATATTCCTTAACTATTATATGTATTAGTATAGTTAGGTATGTATGTAGGTACATATTTATATTAAATAACACATTTTTATCAGAATTTGATTTATTTTTATTTCATATACGATTATTCTATCATTTTGATATAAAAATTATCCGTTAAAAGTCTTTTCATACAATAATGTTTAATTCAATATTTATCATTAATTAATATACCTATATTTTAACAATGATTTATTAATGAAATTGGATGTTTTATCAACATGATGAGATTGTGAAAAAAATGCTCTGAAAACGTTAGAGAAGCTGAAAAAAAAATTCAGAAGAATATATTTTTAGAATGTGAGAACAGAAAGTATTGATAAAAATCATAGAGAAAAAAATAAACTTTTCTGAAAAAAATAAAATGAATTCTTTGTCGTCTTTCGTGTAAACAACACACTAAATACGTACTATGAAAAACCAATCAAATCGTATTTGTAAAAAAAATATAGGGTCAATGTGGGTACAGTGATACATGGGTACACAGTGAATCAGGTCATTTTGAGGTAGAACGAAAAATACTAACATGTTGTCTTTT
This sequence comes from Molanna angustata, assembly GCA_963576475.1. Classification (NCBI taxonomy): domain Eukaryota; kingdom Metazoa; phylum Arthropoda; class Insecta; order Trichoptera; family Molannidae; genus Molanna; species Molanna angustata. The sequence continues at coordinate 8,920,413 of OY754985.1, read as the reverse complement.
TCTCCCAATGATCCTTATTAGATATGAAGTGGTTTACACAAGCTAATTGGCAGCAGTCATTCTCATAAGACCTTTTGTGTGTGTTTAAGTGATTTACTATTAAAGAACTATTTCTTCGAAGAACTATTTATTTCCCAAGAACTATTTTCTTCGAGATAATATATTTTTTTATTATTTCGGTATATGTAATCAAAAGCAGTATTTTTGCTGTGGTATTAATAGCCCCATGATGGCTAGATAATTTTAAAGTTACACTGGCTATTCAATTTAAAACAAATGTTTTTATTTGATGTTTTAAATTCAAAATGGCAGACTGGTACACAGTAACACACATGATCAAGGTACACAGTGAAACATGATCCACTGTGTACCTGTATAATTTAGAATTAATTCGACTGAAATATTAATTGTAAAACATTTTGTACTATTTATTACAACATTATTACTTTTGTTTTAGAATGAATACCAATCAAAGAAAATAGAATCAGAGAAGCTTTATCAAGAATAAAAAATGGAAGATGTAGGTATTATAAAAGCAGCAAATGATACTTGTGAAACCGGGTATATCAGACCAATTTCACATAACAGATATTCCTGATATTTCTTCAGCAAAGAAGAAGACATACAACTAGCATTGCCAATGCCTTCGGCTTATGGTATTACAAAACCAACAGGCACATTTATCGTTATTCACTTGATTTCTCACAGATACATACATATTCGTTAAAACTTCTTTACTATTTCTTTATCGTTTTTTTTTGGAATTTCTCTACTTCAATTCTGCCCGTATTCATTTATACTCTCATTTTGGAATTTCTCTACTTCAATTCTGCCCGTATTCATTTATACTCTCATTTTGGAATTTCTCTACTTCAATTCTGCCCGTATTCATTTATACTCTCATTTTGGAATTTCTCTACTTCAATTCTGCCCGTATTCATTTATACTCTCATTTTGGAATTTCTCTACTTCAATTCTGCCCGTATTCATTTATACTCTCATTTTGGAATTTCTCTACTTCAATTCTGCCCGTATTCATTTATACTCTCATTTTGGAATTTCTCTACTTCAATTCTGCCCGTATTCATTTATACTCTCATTTTGGAATTTCTCTACTTCAATTCTGCCCGTATTCATTTATACTCTCATTTTGGAATTTCTCTACTTCAATTCTGCCCGTATTCATTTATACTCTCATTTTGGAATTTCTCTACTTCAATTCTGTCCGTATTCATTTATACTCTCATTTTGGAATTTCTCTACTTCAATTCTGCCCGTATTCATTTATACTCTCATTTTGGAATTTCTCTACTTCAATTCTGCCCGTATTCATTTATACTCTCATTTTGGAATTTCTCTACTTCAATTCTGCCCGTATTCATTTATACTCTCATTTTGGAATTTCTCTACTTCAATTCTGCCCGTATTCATTTATACTCTCATTTTGGAATTTCTCTACTTCAATTCTGCCCGTATTCATTTATACTCTCATTTTGGAATTTCTCTACTTCAATTCTGCCCGTATTCATTTATACTCTCATTTTGGAATTTCTCTACTTCAATTCTGCCCGTATTCATTTATACTCTCATTTTTAATAATTTTTTAGCTTAGCCTTTATTGCTTTTTTATTTGAACTAAAAAGCGTGATTTTATTTTTGTTATTTGTATGGAAATGTTAATGACACTAGAACTATTTTTTCAATGGAAATGTTAATGACACTAGAATTAGGTACCCATTGTTAAAAAAATGTGTTTTATATTTTCTCTTTTTTCTATTTCTGAATATAAATGTTTTGTTAAACGTGTTAATTACATGTTTTTGAAAACCTATTTGTGTGGATACACTGTTACTATTTGCGATTCACTGTATACATCACGTGGTACACAGTGGGTCAGTCATAATAAAGGCAGGTCCAAAAAACAAGTGTAGGTATATGATAAATATAATATTTCCATATTCATATTAACAATCAAAGAATGTCCCATCCAAATTTCATAAGAATTGGTTGATTAGCCTTCATATTACAACCAAAATAAAACTACATGATTCACTGTTCCCACATTGACCTACATTAGGTATATTTTATTTTTAGGTGAAATTAGACTGGTGTGTAGGCATAAATGCATGTGTCGTGTTTCAATTTATAAGGTAATGCACACCTGTTACTGGTTACCCCGCACTTTGGGATATACCGTGATGGTATGAATGAATGAATTTATTTCATTGTCTCTAGCGATCCATATTTATGGATCGCTATATTTTATTTTCGTGTAATATTTTTCCTTAAAAAAAACAAAAAAGCTTTGCGACAGTAACACACAAACTTAAAGAGTTAGCAGTTGTTATCAGTCCTGGCGAGGAAGCGGCACGCTTCTAAACCGGTCGAATATAATAACTCATTTAGAGGTTATAATAAAGTCAGTTGTGTTTTTTAAAAACAGTTTTTAAAATACACCAAGTCAATTTTGAGAATATTAATAATTTATTAATTGTAGAATATTTTTAATATTAGATATAATATACAAAAAGGTCAATGTGTTAATATGAAATATGTTTTGACATTTTCAAATACATTACATGTGTGTTCAATTTATCAGACCTGATAAACTTAGACATCATTGTATTCTTAATATGCGATGAATATACTTAAAAAGTGGCATTCTGTGACCGATGTATTGATTGGTTTCATAAACACGAATACTGAAATTACCCTTACTAAAAATTACTTAAAAACAGAAAACAAAACTTTTCAGAGCGACACAGAACTTACCTAACTATAGAGCGTCCTTGGAAATATACTGATCCATTATTCGGAGCAAAAAAATCTTAAAAGTATTATTATTGGTAGGTACCTACTACATCCATATGTTAGCTTACTATTATATAAATCAACGTATTTGTCTGTGAAATAAAATATTTTTTTCTATCTGAAACAAGTTATGTAAAGTATGAAATAAGAAATAAAATCAATTAGCTATCATTCCATGCAATGGACTGCAGGTTATTACAATGGACTGCAGGTTATGTCAATGGACTGTGAGTTATTACAATGGACTGCAGGTTATTTCAATGGACTACGGGTTATTTCAATGGACTGCGAGTTATTACAATGGACTTAACGTGATTGAAAATAGTTGCCGTGTTACCAGGTTACCCCCTTTCTAGGTTAACCCCCAGAAATGATGATAGACTGACCGTAATTTTATTCATTATATTATTTTATATTTCATTTGTATTCTCCACGCTAAGCCGTATACGTAGTGTTGGCAGACCGAAACTTTGAAGGTTGGATGGAATTTAGGGGTATCCTCGATTGGCATTAGGAACTGAAGGACTGCATGCCAGGAAAGACGGAGATGCCGGAGGAGGCCAAGGCCCACAACAGACTGCAGAGCCAATGAGATTGGCATGTGCAGGCTAAATTAAACAGAACGAAAAAATTTAAAATATTGTTAATGATTCTTAAGTAACATACTGAAAATCCATTTCAAAATTAATGAACAAATGTACTAAAGTATTTTTCCGCAAAGTTCGATTACAATGACTGCACGTTTTTGCCGAGGTGACTCGGCATTATCAAGGTCTAAAATAAAACTAACCAGTTTAAACAAAAATCATCCAACATTTACAGTATTGCCACCTGTGTGGGGTTACAGTGATTTAACAATGTAGCCAAATATGTGGGTCAGCCTAAGTTTGAAGAAGTTGGGATATACTTGGTTCCTGAATATTTAAAATGTCGTCTTTTACGCTGTAATAACTCCATGTGATCATTATATCCATGATATGGGTTATCATGCCCCACCCTGATGTATAATGTAATTATACTTCATACATACATATTCGTATATTTAAAAGTCCACACTTTTAACTAATAAGTTTTACATACAATCAATATTTTACACACGCTGAACTTAGCTCATAGTCAGCTGACATGGATCCTTTGAGCTGACTATTGCTAGGACTGTCAGCTGATTAAGGCTAAGGATGTTGCTAGGATCGTGAAGAAGACAGCGTAGCACCTTCTGGAGCAGAGAGTGTGTCTACATTCAGCTCCGCTTTGCATAGCAGCAGGATTTTCACCTGAAACAAACAAAATTAAATTCTCTAAGACTCCATTTTATGACGCTATTTCCGTAACAGACTATGGCCCGGTATTACAGTCTGAGTTTAAGAGCTAAACTCAAGCTTTACAAAAATATAGCGTATTACAGTGTCCGTTTAGGCCTAATCTTTCCTCAAATACGTCACTAAAACGACAAATATTTAACTCAACGTTTCTGGCGGATTAAGTACTTAACGGTGAGTCAACTGTCATTTGCTAGGCAACGCGTGTAGTTTCAGTTTCTATCACTAGAGGCGTTAGGCAACGAGTGTAGTTTCAGTTTCTATCACTAGAGGCGTTAGTTGTATCGACGGTGGCGCCACACAACAAAATAAACTGACAGCCATATTGAAACGAACATGGGCATTCAAAAGCATTATTTTGGTGAATAAAATTCAATTTACCATGTTGGATAGTAAAACAATAGTATTTCAAGTGGTAGCGTCCCGTTTTGTAGTTCGTATTATTTGAGGTTATTTAAATTTGACAGATAATAACCACAGAAAAAGTAAAATATTTCTATAATATTGAAGATTTAGTAACTGACATGTCATATTGCACTGTAATACGGAAATGGATTCAATCTCCCCTTAACATTAATCTTGAGTTTAACAAACTCAATGAGTTGAGGGCCGACTGTAATACCGGGCCTATGTTTTCGCTGTCTAAAAATGTACTATTTAATTTATTTTCCTTTAATGACAAATTTTATCCTATAATATTCAAAGTTAATCAATAGAGATAAAATTAGAATATAATATGAGAATCGAGAAATCAAGGTACCTACAGGGCTTAAGACCTGTCATCGGCTGGTTTACGTGATCACTTTATGCGGTTGTGCAATGTTCATATATGATTTCCGTGACACAAATCAATATGATAATTCCTAGAAAATGACAATTCAATTTATAACTTCACTAAGCGAAAGCCTTTTAAAATATTAGCTTAATCTGTTTCAGAATAAAATTTTAGATGTATTTTACATTATCGTTCTTCAAGATCGAATCATCAAACAATTTATTAAAGGCAATGAAAAAAATATAAGAACACAAAAAAAACAAACTGTTGCTTTCATTGTTTACAATGTGTTATAAGGACTGTTGCTTTCATTGTTTACAAATAAACTAATTTCTCAATAGATGGCGTTACAAAAAAGGCTTTTCCGTTACTTCATAGATGGCTATAGTATAGTATAGTTCCTTATTTTCAAACTACAGGAGTATTTATTGACAAAATTACATTGTTAAGGGAACTCAATAAGAAGGCATATTTGGTGAACGTTGCGCAAGCGCATAAAATGATTGCGTAAACCAGCCGATGACAGATCGTAAGCCCTGTAGGTGCCTCGAGTTCCTGGTTCATCTAGAATATCCCAACTTCGTCTCTTTTGAGATTTAAATAAATAAAAAAAGTTTGTCAATAAACAAAAACAATAAAACAGATTTACAAAATACGCCTTTCATGATTTGTTTAGATTTAGTGATTTGAATCCGAGGTCAATAACAACTATTTTAATTTATAATTGGTATTGGGGTAGGTATATTTTTTATAAATGTCATTTACGTCTCTAATTAATATGGTTGGTTGGAGAATATTGCCACTTCGTAATAAGCCCGCCATTGTACACATGTTCTCAAAAAGTATTGAATAAATAAATAAATAAATTAAATACCTCAAGAGAAATGGCGTGATGATATTATGTAAATTATTTGTACATTGTACAATTGTACATTATTTTTTTTTTTTTTCAACAGATTTTCTTTTCTTTTTTTTCCTCAGTGAGAAAATATTCGTTTTGACGAAATTTTAAGAGATATATGTCAGATATTAAGAGACAATATTTGATTTAATATGTCAGCCTATCAATATACAATTGGGAAAATCTCAAGATGAATTGCACTTACCGTTGAAGATGTGAACATATATGCTGGCAGGCTGTGCATTGTTGGGAACACAGGAGTAGTTTCCAGCATGAGAAGCTCCAGTGACAGGAATATATAGATCGCTGGTCCGTCCTGATAGATCAGTACTGACGTTCACTCCCCGATCTTGATCAAAGTTGATCATTCGACTATTGTGATACCTGGGAACAAAGACGGGAGATATTGAGTTTTTTTTTTAATAACCACGCCATTACACTATTATGCCAACCAGGGGTGTGCCTAGAACCTTCGGGACTAGGCAAACCCTGAAATAAAATTGGGAAATGTCGAAAATATGATATTTTTTTACCATCGTTGTTCATTTGAGTGGCCATGAAAATATTTTAAAATCACATGCCAAAATAATATTTACATTTGTGGCCCTACCAAGCATCGTATCTACAAACGGTTCAATTTAAGCTTGTAGTATGGTTTCAATAAAACAGACAAAAAAATATTAGGTCTTGAATTTCTTAATAAGAACATAATATTCATAGGAAAGCCAAGATTTTTGGCTTCTAAAAGCAATTCAGCTACTGATGCCAACTGAAATGATAGCACGAATGAATGCCGATCCTGGGAATACCTTGAGTATTCATGTAAAATACTTCATAATCCGGGAGATTTGTGAGGTGGAAGATATGGTCAGATGGTTTTGGAATCAACATGTACAGAGAACGAATAAATTTGGATAATTTATATAGCGCCGTTTTTGTGAATATCTCACCTCAAGGGCGCTGAAAAAATGATTACGTTGTATCATTTCGGCTCTGGTAAGATTTGCGAAAAAGGTGCGTTTTGAGTTTTTTCCTGAACGAAGATATATTTTCGGTTTGTCTGAGGGTGTGTGGGAGCTTATTCCATGCATTTGGTCCTGCCACAGCAAATGCACGATCACCGAAATTAGTTGTGTGCACCCTGTTTATTTCAACTAATTTCCCAACCATGGATGAAGAAGTTGAACGAAGTGATGATTGTCTGTCATTTATTGAAAGCGGAATGCACAGTTCGGAGAGGTAAGTAGGAGCCATACCGCGAAGTGCTTTAAAGATTATGAGACAGAGCTTATATTCAATTCTTTCGGGGACTTTAAGCCAATGTAGATTGCGAAGATGGTGAGAGATGTGAGAAAATTTGGAGGCTCCAGTGATGAGTCTGGCTGCAGCATTGAAAACTGACTGAATTTTATTAATTTCTTTCTTTGGTAAATTCGCATATACACCGTTACAATAATCCAAACGGGAAACAACAAAGGCGCTTACCAAAGATTTCATGGCTTCAATTGGGATACTCCTTCGGATTGACTTTAAACGTCTTAGTTGAAAGAAAGCAGAAAAAGTAACTGTGTTTATTTGGTTTGAAAAGCTTAGATTTGAATATATTTTGACTCCAAGAAGTTTAACACAGGATTTAGGAAGAATATCTGAATTTTCGAAAGTTAGTGGGGAAGTGTCTATTAAATGGCTTCGTTTGCGTGTTGCTGTCCAGAGTAGTTCTGTCTTTGTTGGATTGAATCCCTCTAGCTTTCCATAAATGGCTCTGCGTAGGATACCAAATGGATAATGTTGACCAGGTTAACCTCAAAAACGATGTAGAGAAAGCTGGACTTAAGATACACTCATAAGAGACACTCCTCTCCCGACAAAACAGACTAACGAGTCTAAGAAAAGAAGAACATTAGGTATGTTAAACCTCATATGAATCAATGAAGTTATAACACTTTTGACAAAAATTGGGATGTTGATCATTTCATATATGCAGTCTTTGGTCTGGACTAGACTGGACAGAATAAGAGATTTATTTATTTATTTATCGATAATAAGAATAACAATTCATTTACATACTATAAAATAAGTATATGTGTACCTACATTATAAGTGTGTGTATGTGTGTTATTGATAAGTGTGTAATTGCGAGGGTACAATGAACAACTCACTAGGTAGTCCTGTGCCGAGGTGTTCATTAGAACAGTTGTGTATCATAAGTAGTACATAATGTTAAAAGTTCGTAAATTAAATTATACATTAAATTGATATTGAGAAAAAAATATGAAAGTTAATTATATTTGATTGGGTATAATTATGTGTATTGATATGATCTAAACCGGTGTTATTTATCCATGGTAGTATGTGTTTTTTGTAGTTTTGTGACGATGTGTTTTGTGGTAGGTAGCAGTTTTAGTGAGGTTGGTAAGCAATTATTAAGTTTGATAGCATAGTATTTAAATAATAAAAAAACAAAGTTCATAGTTCTACCAAAGTTTATATTTAGATCATATGAATTTTGGTAGAACTCCCTAACAGATGGCCGGATGACATTGTCTAGTTGACTGGGAGAACCTGGACGTAAAGGGAACATGACATAAACGAATGGAAACAAATGGAAGAGGTCTATTTATAGTACGTAGTGAAGAAAAGGCTCGATTTGTTAGAAAATCACACCACATTAAAAATGTTTTTATTCTTGATTTGATTAACAAAGAAATGGTGGATTAAAAATTACTAAAATATTTAATTTATTTATTTATTTACGGTGAACAAAAGTTTTTTTTATGTAAAACAACATAACATTTTACGCCTTTTTCGTTAAGTCTTAAGTACGTTAGAATCCCATGTTATGATTCTAGAATATAATCGTCTTTGTACTGTTCCTTGTATGTTCTAGATATGATCCTATAATTTTGGTTTCTCATTTGTTAAAATTGTATGTAAAACTTTAAAAATCACTTGATATGATGTCCTGTTATAATGTACCGTAGTCTATCATTTACTGTTTTTTTTCATTGTTCTTAATATCATACTATGTATGTTATTATATTCTACTGTACTGTTGGATATCCAAAAATAAAAAAAAGACAAATTAAACAACAAAAGAGTTAAACAGAGAAACCAATAACAGATTTACAATTTTAAAAATAAAAATAAATAAAAATACTCAATAAATAAAAATACTCACATATACACACATTGATTTTAAAATATTATTTTTTTAAATAATGAAAATATCCTTGAAACTAGTAAACATACATTCCCTTTACTTATACCTACACAGTACCTACACATAATACAATTTTATGCCAAGGAAAAGAAAGAAGTGGATCGACGAGTGAAAAGGACTACAGTTGATTTAAGGATTTCATTCATTCATACCATCACAGCATAGTATTCTACAATAAGGGGCATATTTTATTATTGCAGGCCGGCCCTAGTGAAGTCGACAATTTTACATCCTAACGTATTTTGTAACCTGTAAAGATACCATACCATCACGCCATTTCCCTATTTGGGGTAGGCAGAGAGAACCGAACGCCAGACTCCTCTCTCTTGACATACATTCCTTGCTTTATTCACGTCCATGCATCGTCTCATACACGCTCTTCTATTATTCTTACTTCTAACATCACCATCTTTCAAAATCCCATTTATGTGATCGTGCCAACTTTTTCTTGGCCGACCTCTACTTTTCGTTCCTCTTTTATCAGCCTTGTATACTTTTTTGTCAGACGGTCATCACTCATTCTTTCTATGTGGTCGAACCACCTTAGGGCATTTATTTTCATCTTACTTACGATATTTCTTTCAATCATACATTCTCGTCTAATATCCTCATTTCTTATTCTATCATACATCGTTTTACCACACACTCGTCTTAGTGACCTCATTTCAACCGCGTTAATTCTACTTTCATGCGTCTTCTGCCATGTCCATGTCTCACTAGCATACATTAGAGTCGGTGCGACGATACCATTGTGTACCGCGAGCTTTGCTTGCCTTGAAATATTTGGGTCAGCCATTACCGGTTTTAATGCACCATTCACTCTATTATCTGCCGTTACTCTCCTTTCAAACTGTAAACATAATTAATATAAAAAATAAAAAACGATATGTTGAAAGAATATGTAGGTATATGTGAAAATGAATCACATTTTAGTACTGAAGCAATCTTATTTGTTTGAAACAGTGTCAGGATATCCTAATATTATATCTGTATTGAAATATGTAAGATATTCTCCTAGTAATATTCGTGTAAGAGTTAGGTACGATACAATATTATATAATGATAATAATATGTTCGTCTCGAGTATAAATTTTATATAACGCCCGCGAGGTGTTAATGTTTATTCCGCAAAATGTACAATGCTCACAGAAGGTAGGTATAGTTACATAAACACATACACACGCCGGATGTAGGCTGTAGCATTTATGTTATTTAAAGTGTGAAATAAAATTTAATGAAGACCATATGTGTTTGATCTACGATATGAGATAGCGAACCTAGCGGAGAGTGGAAACATTAAAGCGCAAACAATTCGAAAAGACTGGATAATATAATACTCTATTTTGTCATTTTATCCCAAAGCAGAAATATTTTAAATGTAATAGAAAATTATTTTTGATATCCAAGGTATCCATTTACAAGAAAGAATCGATGATAAAGGATTGCCTCAGGGGTCGGTTTTAAGCCCAATACTATTTAATATTTACATCCTTGAAATTTTTCATCTAGTATATTCTCCGATACAGTTACTAAATTATGTGGATGACTTTTTCGTGTATGTATCAGGTAAAAACTACCAATAAATAGAAATGTCGCTTAGTGACAATTTAAAAATAATAGCTTCGCGGTTATCAGATATTGGAATGAATCCTAGTCTCAGTCAATGTAAATCAATCAATTTTACCATAAAACGTTCAATCCCAGCTATTAAAAAATATACTTTGCTATTTTTTTTCCTCACTAACCCAATTGGTTATAGTGGGGTGTTACGATTTCGCAATTTTAAGGATATTTTTTTATTGCAGATTATCAACTAGTATCATGCTGATATTGTATTCTGAAATAAGTCTCATATCAATGTATCTGTGTGTGTGTGTGTGTGTTTGTGCTACGTGCTGTGTGCTATGAACGGCGTGTTTATTTTACTTTATCGATTATAGACTAAAGTACTCATTCGATTCTTTTCAAATTTTGAAAATATGTATATCTAATATTCGCTTAGACCCCATTAGATTTTGAAGGATATCTGAATAGTGCTTCTCAATTTTTTTAAATTTTTATTTTCAAATTGGTAAAAAGGCACATCACTTTCATACAGTGGCATTGAAGTGTTATCAATTTTTCGTAATAAAATATTTAAATAAAAAAATAATAATCTAACACACTTATTTCATGATAATGCTGAATATTTTCCATACAAAATTTGAATATATCAAATTGATGAATGAAGTATGTGAGGCACCGGCTTAGAATGGTGCTTCCACTCTTTTCTATTATTGTTTTCGAGTGTCCCGTAAGAGCCGGGTAATCGAAAATACAACAGGCAACAATAACATCTCACATAGTTCAGCAATGAGGTTAACCACCCATTCTGAATATAGTGCCTTTTTAGGTGAGACGAGACTGGTGTGTGGGAATACACAGATATGTTGTGCTCCCTTTTATAAGGCAATGCACACCCGCAAACATTTCGCTGGTTACCCCACATTGTGGGATATGCCGTGATGGTATGAATGAATGAATGAATGAAAGTATAAAATATCAATACTGCCAACATTGACAAGACAACATACAATAAATACGTCGTTTAAAGTTGAACTTATATTTCAAATTGTAATCGAAATGATAATATTATTATGTCGTAAGTTTACCATGTTAAACTCATAAATAATAAAACACGTTTGTTATGTAATGTTACAAAGTATGTAAATAACATGTGGCTTTATCATTAATGTATAATTTGTAATATCACGTATCTACGTACAACGTACATACAACTGTATCAAAATAGATACCTAGATACATATCAAATTCATTGTGAGAGTGGAGAATATGGATATCTGAATATATATAATATATGTGTTCGACAGATTAAGGAATGTACAGAACTGAGATAAGCTACGAATTAAGACCTGGGGATTGTTACATTGTTACACAAAGTAAGGTGAAACGGGGGTATTGAAAATATTTTCCATTTTAAAACATTAATTTATACAAAATTTATTTGCGTTTTGTAATATAATCCCTTTTTATTTATTTATTTTTTATTGTAAAAGGAGAGTACACATACTACATTACATAAAATAAAACAATTTTATATATAATAATGAGACATACAAAACGAGTACCTATCTCGACTCACCTTTGAGTATCATATTGTGAATTGTCATATTATTATTGCAACAGAAATGAATATTATTGTCATATTATATTGAACAGAAATAAGGAGAAAATGGAGTAGCGAGGAAATAGGGAGGAGGATAGTGTGTATTTGTGTGTGTGAGTGTGTGTGGTTAAACATGAAACATGAAAACATAAAAAGTAGCACAAGTAGAAGAAAAGAACGTTAAGAACATTAAAAAAGAAACAAAAATTAAGTTACAAAAGAGGTTTTTAAAGATCAAGTAAACAACCTCTACCTTATCATAAGGATTTTTTTTTAATGTTGGTTTTGGCAGATGAAAAATGTCCAGGTTATCAGTTTCATTAACACTTTTTGTATAAGTATTTATACACCTGTATAATGGAGCATTACTACCAACATTAGAGTTACATTTATTAAGATATAGCAATGCAAAATATGTAATATTTTTCGATATAAGTGTTGAGTAATGATTCAATTTTCATTCCGAACCATTCCGAAAATATTCAAATACACCAGTCACGTGGTGTGTGTACCAAATTTTTTTGCTAATGTTATGTCTATGGATTATTGGTCTGTGATATATACCTTCATATTATATTGGAATATGAAGTATCTCAGGGAGATGTTTAAATACGAATTACTGACATTTACAGATGCATTCGCAATCAAAATGAACAAAGCAGCGGGGCTGCTGAAGTTGACTAAAACAAGATTAAGATAGGCTTCAGACCTGAGTAATCTTTGAGGTTAAAATAAATTGATGAATAAGATACAAAAGTGAAAGGCAATCGTGGTTTCACTGGATCCATGAATCCAGGCCAACGAGCACAGGCGACCAGATTACCAGCCAGAACAGGCGAGCCACATGGGCTTGCGACCATGTATGCGGGATTAAGGGGCCCCTTTATGACTCAAGTCACGCTCACCACTCACTCACCAATCTCCGACTGATACTCCACTCCCCTGCGCAACCAATTCTAATAGGATGCGGATAATGCTGCTTTTACCACGCTATCCAAAAATTCTTTTATTTTACCTCTTGGAAGACCCAGGTCTTAAGGAAAGTAGGAATATAAAGATTTTGCGGGCAAGCCTCTCGCCCCCACCTCTACAGCATAATATTATATATTCGTGCTAAAGCCATTTTGAACTGTTTTATCTACCAGTTACTTGTACTTGTTTAGTTTGTATTGGTGGTCTTTTGTAATATTTGTGTGCCATGGAACAGTCAGCTCCACATAAATAACTCTTTTCAATGAAAGAGAGTAAATTGTCAAGTCAGGCCTAAGAGACGAGATGCAGATCTCCTTTGGAAGGTTATATCTCTCTGTTCTCGTCTCCATTAGGATATTCCAGTCATCGGACAATTATTTATTGATTATTGAAAAATTGCTGACAATTTTATACGAAACATTGATCTTAACATTTTTTTATGATTCAATGTAGAGTAAGATTGACATTACATAGATTATGGTGGAGTACTGATTTATACATGTTTAAGAGTAAGGCAAGATAAGAACGTATTAAGAAAGTGTCAATGAAGTTCCCAGGAATCAGTTTCCGTAAACATAAAAGAGTTTCTGATATCACGTTTTTATTTTAGCATATCTAAAATAAAAATATCAACATACCTACTTTCCTTTGGATGAATGAATTATCAATATATAATACTATAATGATATTTATACATACATTCTTCAAAAAATAATTTTTTAAATTCTCATTTTTCCAATAATATTCAAATGATTTTAATTTAAAAAAATATATTTAAATATTACATGCTCTTTGGATGAATGTATTATCAATAAAGAATACCATTATGATAATAGTATATATATATATATATATTGTTAAAAAAGTACATACATACATACATACCATCACGCCATATACCTTACGGGGTAAGCAGAGAGAACCGAGCGCCATACTCCTCTATTTTTGCACACATTACTAGCTTCCTTTACATCCATGCATCGTCTCATACATGCTCGTCGATTATTCAAGCTTCTTATATTTCCTTCTTTCAAAATATCATTCACATGGTCATGCCATCCCTTTCTGGGGCGGCCCCTGCTATTCACTCCATCTCTTACACCCATGTATATTTTTTTGGTCAGTCGTTCATCATTCATTCTTTCAATGTGTCCAAACCACCCCAAGGAATTTACTTTCATTTTACTTATAATACTCTTCGTAATCTTGCATTCCCTCCTTATGTCCTCATTTTTTTTTATTCTATCATATATTGTTCTTTTACATACTCTTCTTAGTGATCTCATTTCCACAGCATTTATTATAATTGTGAAAATTATCATTTTCCCAATAATATTCAAACGATGTTAAATTCATTTGTTAAATTTTCACAATTTAGCATTAGGTTGGTTATGGTGCCTAGGTACCTACTCTTACTTTATTAAATGGATTCCATTTAATAACTCAAATAATGATTATTGAATTAAAATATTAATTGGGTTTGTTTGTAGATTAGCACAAGATTCAAAGGGACTAATAAAGAAGAAAGGTGAGATTCATTCAGAGAGAGGGAGAGAGAGAGATATTATATCCAAATCCAGTACCTACCGGAATTCTATAAATTCAATAGACTTTTACAATATTGTGAAATGTGACTCACTTTTTAACACACGAGAAATTTATTTTTCGGAGTTGAGTCATAAATACATATATATGTATTAACCCTTACTTTACCTGTTAGGTACTATTATTATTTTTTTTATTACATATTATGACGTTATTTTACTAACGTCATGTCCTTCACTTGTCGGTTTGGTGGTGTGCGGAACACGTTTTTGCGAGTCCAGATGAGCGTTCTCGGAGCGCACTCTCAGTATGCATAGAAAAAATCTGATGTTTCGGTTTCTTTTCCTTTTCGATATGGGGACGGTCAGCACCACGAGGTCTAACCTCTTGGGGAAAGTCAAAATGAAGAGTTGTGCATAGTGAGAAGGCGGGATAACGCCTGGATAAGCTCGGGAAGGTGAGTCCCACACACTTCTTACTATACATCATTTATATAATTTTTGGTGGGAAACTGGCATGATAGTCTCTAACCCCGCTTGAATTTTCACAGTATACCATGCCATCAGTATCCTTCCCGATCTCCCGTCTTCTAAAATTTTATGCCTTTATTTTATTTTATGTTAGATTTTGTGTCGTCCTAATACCCGTCAGTCATGACGTGGAGACGTATTTGGACAATTAACCATTGAATGCTGGACCCCGATTTTATGATGATGTGATGTACCCTGTATGATCAATGTGACCCTTCTGGCGTCACTTTCATGTAAACCACTGATGATGTTCTGATAGCATACGGATTTTGATGATATACCACTTTGAAAATTTGCTGTACCTGTTACTTTCTACAATGATAATACTGATGATGGATGAAAAAAGATGAAATTTTATTAGGAAAATCTACAACCTCTCGGCCATGCCTAATCTTTATTATACAAAAAACTTATATGTTTTTAATGAAATACCTGTCATTTATAATATCACAATATCTCATATCTTATAAATTACTTAAATAATTTGCATAAAATTTATGCAAATTATTTAAGTAATTTATAAGATATTAATCTAGTAATTGAAATTGGTGTTTTATCTCATATCAACCTACTCATAACACAGACAATAGTATTCTTCTCTAAAATTTTGACTTAAAGGTTTAATATTCTTGTTATTTGCCTTTAGATATGATAAAAATTATGGCTTCACGCCCTGAGATTAATTATAAAATTGAAAATTGAGAGTCTCATGACTGCCGTTGGGAAGTCGGTGGATGGTAAGGTTGTATGTTCAAAAACTTTTTTTATTAGCTTCACACAAACTCATACGCCTTTCCCTCGGAATATACCAACATTTACATAATTTTATATAAGTAACAAAACAAATAAATTGGTTTGGTTTGGACCACCTCACTAGGCTAGGCCTGTTCTGAGGTGGTAGACTAATTACATAATATTAATTACTAAGTCATTGTGAGTTGTTATATAGAATGATTGTGTAGCCCATGGTCCACTTATTGGGTCCTATGTTAGTATTTTTGTCGTGTACATATGTTGTTATGAATTGAGAATATGCTGACAATATTTGATCTCTTTGTTATATAACCATGTTTGTATTGTATGTTTAAGTCTTGTACTATCTATTAAATGTATGTATGTTCTTTACATCTGTTGCAACTTAATTTAAGATCTTTGGAGCCAGGCATTGATAATGTCTTTGTCCGTATGTAGTGTTTGTCTTCGGAGTGATTAGTTGATGTCTGTGTCTTGTATCGTGAGAATGTTGAGCAGGTTTTTCTTATCATTTTTAAAGTGAATAAGAATTTGTTTAATATAGAGTTGTGCTGTAGTTAGTACGTTAATGTATTTAAATAGTTGAATGGTCGGGAAATGGAAAGGTTTTTTAACAATCCCTTTAATGAGTGCTTTCTGAGCCTTAAATAGAGGATCCATATTTGTTTTAGATGCACCTCCCCACCCGATCATTCCATGAGAGATAATGGATTGTACTAATGCATAGTATATGTATAGTTTTCAAAGTTTTTGGTCCATTATATTACGAATGTTTTTAAATAGGTATATAAGTTTTCTTATTTTTTTCGCAGTTGCATTGATATGTTCTGTCCATCTAAAAAGTTGTCAATATATGTATGTAAATACCCAAGTATAAAATTTCGGCTGTCTTATTGAGAGATGTGCATGAGTATATATGGAGATGTGCACAATCGTGTATAGTAAGGTTACTGTCAAGATTAGGTTGTTGTTAGTATTATAATATTGTATTTTCAAAACTATTGAATCAATAACATATGTAATATACAAATGTCCTCATACATTCCGGACGGCTTAAGTAACTACCGACCAAGAAAAAAATCCAATATAACATTCTGCACAGTTCACATAATTTTATTAGTGTTAACTGAAAACTCTACCTACATAATATTTTCTGTAAATATGTGTACAGTATGTATAGTTATCACTAAACATTTAAAAAAATCACGTAGGTGCGCATAAGACAAAATTTTGATCACACGTGTGCGTAAGAAATTTCGTTTTGCGATAACAATACACCTTTGCAAGTTTTTAAACATGTACTTAAGTAAATTTATAAAGAGGCAATGCATGGACACGATTGAAACGAAAAATTTAAATATAGGAAATGCATAGCGTTCGGCTTTCTGTGCCTACCTCAAATTTGGAAACTGCGCGAACGTATAGTTTATTTAATACTATTTTTTTACAAACAAAATATTTAATATCGGTTAAAAACTATTAGGTATTTTTACTCCTCACTAACCCAAGGGGATGTAGTGGGGAGTTATGATTTCGCAATTTTCAAGGCTATTTTTTATTGCAGATTATCGACTAGTATCATGCTGAAATTGTATCCTGAAAGAGTATCTGTATGTGTGCTATGTGCTTGTGTGCTATGTACGGCGTATTTATCGTTTATAGACTAAAGTACTCATTCGATTATTTTCAAATTTTGTATATCTAATACTCGTTTAGACCCCATTAGGATATTTGAAAGATGCCTGAATAGTGCTTCTCATTTTGAATAGTGCATTCATTTGGTCCATGGCTTTGCCGCTCTCCAAAGACGCAAGATAGCTGATGCAAGAATGAGGATGTGGAGATCTAGCAATTCCATTATTCGAGAGGCTGGTATGTCGCTTGATTCTCCAATTCACAGAAGATGGGCATCAATTTTGCAATGACTGAAGTGAATTCAATAGATATTTTTATACGGTTATATTGTTATGCTTCCGGTTATATTATTTTATATTTGTTTTAATGTATAATTATGTGTTTTTATTATCATTAAGTATTTCTTTGTATTTTTTCTGTTGTTCTTTTTATTTAAATGAATAATTTTTGTTATTAAGGTTATATAATCTAATATTTTTATTATTGCATATGCGCAAACATTGGATTTTTTTCCCTGTCGGGAGTCAAAGATATTTTTTAACAGATTTTTAATTATCTCAATAGAGACGAAGTTGGAATATTTCCAACTTCGTAAATATTCCAACTTCGTCTCTATTGAGATAATTAAAAATCTGTTAAAAAATATCTTTGACTCCCGACAGGGAAAAAAATCCAATGTTTGCGCATATGCAATAATAAAAATATTCGATTACTTACATATTGGTACAAGTAGGTAAATAAGACAAAAATGACCTTATAAGTCTGGCGCAATTCAGGGGTGACTTCTATGCGAAAAATGCATTGTCACCTCAGATATAAGAATTGTAGCTTTCATTATTTACAAAAAAACTAATTCTCTCAATAGATGGCGTTACAACAAAATAAATAAAAAATAATAAGATTGTTGTTCATAATTTCACCCATAGATGGCTGTAGTAAAAATTCCTTATTTTCAAGCGAAAAAGAATTTCAGTATTACAATATATAGAACTTTCAAAATTGAATTGATAGGGATCTCATTAAAAAGGCATAATTGGTGAACGTTGCGCAAGCGCATAAAGTGATCACGTAAACCAGCCGATGACAGGTCGTAAGCCCTGTAGGTGCCTTGATTTCCCGGTTCTCCTACAATAAATATTCCAACTTCGTCTCTATTGAGATAATTAAAAATCTGTTATATAATCTTTTTGTTTGCTCTTTATGCTTACTATTCTCTCGGTTATTCTTTGTATTTGTATGTAGGTACTTATTCCTTATTTTTAAATGTTGTATATATTATACTGTTTTTGTTGCATTGCACCCCCCTGCTCACGAACTGAAATAAAATCTCATTATTATTTTTTTTTTAACTGTCAAATATTTCAAATTGTCCCAATGCTCAGGAAGCTTTAAATTTTTATTTTCAAATTGGTAAAAAAGGCACATCACTTTCGTAAAATGGTATTGAAGAGTTATCAAGTTTTCGTAATAAAATATTTAAATAAAAAATAATTTATCAAACTTATTTCATGAAAATGCTGAGTATTTTCCATACAAAATTTGAATACTTTGTATAGTGAGAAGTTTAGCGTTGGCCACAACCCACTCGTTTTACTTGTTTTCAAAGTAATTTCCATAAAAATAATTACGTACATAAAAAAACTACATCAAAGTTAAACCATTTTATTTCAAATAAGAAAAATATATTTTTCATACTTAGTAACCAACTAAAAAAATCGGATCAAAATTATCGAATAAAAACTTGGAATGTTATGTAAATACTGAGAAAAATAATTTAATATGTTTGATTATAGGAAATTTTACTTTCCTAATCTTAGAAATATTCATAGTAAATATTTTCAGGCTTCGCAGAAAATATTTATTATTAAGCAGTAAATCTCGAAAAGTAATTTGTTTTTTTAAAGTACTTCGACTCAGTAATTACATTTTTAAAGAGATAGGTATGGCGTGCCACGTTCAAAATCGTATGTGTGTATATTTTTTTAAATTCGTTTTTTATTTTTAGGTAGGGTGTTTTGTAGGTTGATAAAACAAACAAAATAATAAAAGTTGATGTTAAAATAACACTTTAAGCTTACTCGGTTATAATAGCTATTACAAAACTAAGCTGTATCAAAAATAACAAAATCAAAAAATTTCATTAATTTGTTTACGGAAGCTAAATGAAATAATGATTTTATTAATCTTTTATTTATTTATCTTCTTGTTTAATAATATAAAAAAATATAATGCGCAATGATCCAATCATCCAGATTACAAAGTATAACAAAATATAATGCGCAATGATCCAATCATCCAGATTACAAAGTATAACAAAATATAATGCGCAATGATCCAATCATCCAGATTACAAAGTATAACAAAATATAATGCGCAATGATCCAATCATCCAGATTACAAAGTATAACAAAATATAATGCGCAATGATCCAATCATCCAGATTACAAAGTATAACAAAATATAATGCGCAATGATCCAATCATCCAGATTACAAAGTATAACAAAATATAATGCGCAATGATCCAATCATCCAGATTACAAAGTATAACAAAATATAATGCGCAATGATCCAATCATCCAGATTACAAAGTATAACAAAATATAATGCGCAATGATCCAATCATCCAGATTACAAAGTATAACAAAATATAATGCGCAATGATCCAATCATCCAGATTACAAAGTATAACAAAATATAATGCGCAATGATCCAATCATCCAGATTACAAAGTCTAACAAAATATAATGCGCAATGATCCAATCATCCAGATTACAAAGTATAACAAAATATAATGCGCAATGATCCAATCATCCAGATTACAAAGTATAACAAAATATAATGCGCAATGATCCAATCATCCAGATTACAAAGTATAACAAAATTTTATATTATGTACCTACACCAAAAAAAGAATGAAAGCGAAAAAAATATATACAATATACATAATACTAAGATAAATATGAAACAAAAAAACATCATAGCAAAGAAAAAATGATTGAGAAAGAACAAGGAGAGGTAATGGGGTCAGGTTTTAAGGGATAAATATTTCTCCATTAGTTTTTTCTTGAAAATACAAAGTGAGTTAGACGACGCAACATCCGGACTTAGACTTTTCCATAGTCTTCATAATGTTCAGAATTACCAAAATTCCTGGAGGCAAGACTCATGGGGATACTAATGTTTTCAATATTTCTCTATGGCGTCGAAACGTCGATGTGGTGCTGATGGGGAATTTTGCGCATCCCATGGGCAGCCCGAAGAACACATAAATTTGTGCATTATGGATGACGTTGATATTAAAGATCGTCAGTCTAAAATATGCTACAGACGTATTCTCCGATTCATTGGAATCATCGCCAGGATAGAATCAAATTTCCTCGAAATGCTTGTTGTGATGGGCGGCGTAGAAGGACGAAGATGTCGTGGTCGCTCGACGACTACGTGGAGTTATCTTGTTAGGTTTGCATCGGAGTCTTCAGTGACTGGTGCTCTACTGTCTACCCAAAACAAATTAACATGGAGGTGGGCCATCCTGCAATAAGGATAAGGATGAGAGAGAGAGAGAGGGATATCCGCAATGTGTATGAATTTAATTTACATAACTGCCGATTGAGATGGGTTCTTATTTGTAGAATTCCACAATCACTAAAAAAATATGAACACATATTTTTTGCACAAAGTATGAACTTTGTGGAATAATTTTATTTGTTTATTTTTTTCATATTTTTCTGGTTATTCTTTACTTAGCCTCTGAGGATGCTAGCTGTGTATAGAGAAAGTGTTCGGGTAAGATAAATATTCTTACAATTATTGGATTATAACTGTTAATAAATTGTAAATAAACTTTAATTTAAAATAAATTTGTGTCTGTCCGTCCGTCCCTTATAACTTTTGATTCCCTCAATTCACAGAGCCTTAAATTTCATAGTAAATAGATAGTTATAAGTCTAACTAAAAATGTGTTTTTTATTATAATATTTTCATATAAATTTCTTTAAACAATTTGTTTGTGAACCTTGATACGGAATTCGAAGCTAATCTTTCCTTAGACTAATAATCAACTTTTGTTAATAAGCGGTTATGCCCAAAACTATAAGTAAAGTTTATAATGTACCTACAAGATATCAAACCGAAATCTTATAAACCTGGAAAAGGTTTGAAATTTTTCAAAATTGGCTCGTGATTTGTGAAATCAGTACCTTTCACAATTGCCTAGAAACTAATGAAGAGTAAAAACCTCTTTCTTTGAAATCACAAGATTTACCATACCTTTTTTTAATATATTTAGTTTCAAGATACATCAAAGAATCTAAGATATTTTATTGTAAAATATGATATAGGTATAATGATGTGTATCCACTTAGGCGAGGGTATTAGACGATAATTTTTCATTCAGAGAATCATGGGTATCGGATGATTTTAATTCTTAGGGTTTTTCGGCAAAAAATCCTTTGGAATTACATCTCCTTGAGCGTAAGATTTGTGAATGGACCAGCATAGATCGATCGGAGGAATTAATTGAGTGAGTGATTGACGTTAGAAGGGAGATATATATTTTAGGTAGAGCTGGCAAAGAAAAGATAAGTAATTTATCAATTCTATTACGTTTTGCTTTTTCATAATGGAATTACGAAACAGGATTCAATCATTTTTCAATACAAGCATAAAGAAAATGCAGTAAATAATTTTTGTGTTTTTATTATACATGCCTAACGTTACGTATAACTAACATGCTGTGTCCTTATAATTATAATAATAAACACTTCCTTGTACCCTGCGCAAGTAGCGAGTTTATTGCCAAATCGTAATTTCTTCCAACTAATCAGTGTTTCCAGCCAGAGAGCAATATTTGCGAAAGAAACGAATTAAAATAAATTTCTCCTTTTCTGGGAATCGAACCCAGGACGCCCGCACAGAAGCCAAACGGCTTACCAACTGTGCCACGGCGGTCGGTCCTTCATGGAAAACACAGCATGTTAGTAGTTCAGAACATACATGGAATTCCATTCATAGTTTTTTTGACAATTTATTTATATTTTATAACTTCTCTGGCAGCTAACAGGTACCTACTATGTCAAACACTATTTTGACACATACCCAATATGAAGTTGCCACATTCTGGAGACTTACGATTTCAATCGTCTCGTTGATCCGTACTAAAAATACAATTAAAAACTGCATCTCTACCAGGAATCGAACACGGTGCCTTTAAATCAGCAGTCAGATACCTAACTAACTGAGACACGAAGGCCGACATTTACTGGTTATTCTATAATATTCCAACTTCGTCTCTATTGAGATATTATTGACTCCGAACAGACAAAAAAAAAACAATGTAGGATGTGTATATATGTAAGTGTATTGTTCTGTGAGTTAACCGACAATTAAATTAAAATATGCAAGTGTATATGCGTATATAAGTATATACGCTGAATGATGTGCCTTTTTAGGTGAGACAAGACTTGTGTGTGGGCATACTCGCAGCTGTCGTTTTCTTAAGGTAATGCGTACCCACACACCGGTGGCTAGTAACCCCACATTGTGGGATATACCTACCGAAATGGTATAAAAAAATATTTTATTAAGTCTAGCGTTCAGCTACAACCTACTATTTTCAAAATAACTTTAAGTATTAATTTTATAAAATAATTAAGATTCTGTGAAAACAAGTACGCGGAATATGTTATTGTTTAGAACACGATATTTACACAAAAAATAATTGTTATTATTAAATTAATTCAGAGAGTGACTCTACGATGTTTGCTGTGTTGTCCCTTTGACACGTAGATAATTTAGGCTAATAAATCTTGAGCCGACAAGAATGGCGTTAGATGAATGAATGTTAGTTGAGAAGACGAAGAAGGACGAAAAGTTAGTCATATTACAAAGGCAATTTGTAAACTTCTTTAATGAGAACCATCTCGAGAAACAAAAACAGCATTATGTCCTTCAGGATTAACAAAAAGATTTTTTGAATTTCAAGTTGTTTGAGACAGTATTTTCAGTAAATAACATAATTATAAGTAGGTACCTACCTATCTACATAAATTATAGAAACAAATATTTTTTTCACATTTATCCATTTAATGAGTAGGTACCTACAAAATGTTTATTTATTTATCTTTATGTATAAAATATCAACAAATATATTTTACACTGGCGGGCTTATTGTTATTAAGTAATTTCTTCCAACAAACCAGATTACTAAGGGTGGGTTTTTTCAACCTTAGTTATATTTAAAGTTAGAGTTATAGTTATAGTTACCACTGGTCATCACAGAAATGGGATTTTTCAAAATATAACTACGCATTTATCCCGTTACTATAGCCGTAACTATAACCAGCCGAAAATCAGTAGTTATAGTTAAATTTGATAGTTATGATAGATGTCGCTGGTAATTTTTGTTCATGACTGACCATTTGACGTTTGTACGGGTCAATTTCGTATTTTTTTAGCATAATATCTAAACACAGAAGGTGTAATATAATTATGATAGTAATATATACGATGAAATAATGGAATACGTATCGAAAAAAGTTAGGTTTGGACGACTGCGAATTTTTAGCGTGATGACGCTTGTATAAAGAAATAGTGAGATATCTCTTTATATAATATTATAATTACCGATGACATTCGCAAACATTCAAAATTCAAATGCGTTCACCATATTACAGCAAAATTATGACAGCCACCATTACTCGGAACCACATATACATAAATAATAGAAAACGAGACACACTATATCTTCTATCTTTTATATAGTTTGAGCAAGAAAGAGATAGAAAACGCTCGGAACGTACTGTTTACAATTTGAATGGAATATTTGGGGTCTTTATACCTGCAACACCCGTAACTTTAACTATGACCAAACTACGCTTGAAAATACCGTTTTAAGATATTTAGCTATTTCTTATATAACCTGTAGTTACATATATTTAGACTATAACTACCGATTTAACAATTCTGTGAAAAAACCCACCCTAAGTATGACAAAATTGTGCATGTACACTAACAAAAGAATGAAAGAAAAAATCAAACAAAATATAAAATAACACTAAGATAACAGTTAAAATAAAAATAAAATGAAAATACTTCAGAGAAAAAAAAGGATAGGGAAAGGACACGGAGAGTAAAACGGGATCAGGTGTTCAGAAGTATTCCTTCTTTAGTAGGTATATAGTAAGGTGTTGCGTGGTTCAAAAGATGGGAATAATCTAAGAAGTATAAATTCGAGTTCTCAAAAATGTCTGGAAGAGTGCGACGCGATTTTCATTTAGCTAATGATGGACCCTTTAAAAATCTATTTCCTATCCTATCTACCTTTACCGAACGCTAATATTCATGTCTTTGTACTGATGTGTCATTCCATCACTATTTGATATGGGTGCAACACCAACAGTTTATAACTCAACAAAGTTAGTGTTGTATAGTGAAATATTTATGGCGCCATACATCGTACGCACGTACGTTAAGAAACGTGACGTGTGGTCTAATTAAACTTGGCCCACGTAAAAATTGCCCCATTTCCGGTCGCAGAATGTTAGAGAGTCGTCACATTAGCGGAATGTCATCGTTAAACGGAATCAGGGTCACTCTAACTTCAGTTTGAGTAAGTGAAAAATATAATGAAGGACAGCAAGTTAAGTTTTGTAGTCCTAAATTTTTCTATTTTTTTGAAATTTTGGGATCTGTGGATGAAGAAGAAGAAAAAAAAGATTTTTAATTTAAGTAGTTTTATTATTTCTTTTACTTCCGTGAAAATTTTAAAGTATGCAAGCAGTAGGTACCTACCTATAAATAAAATTTCAAGAAAAAAGAAAGCATTCATGTGAATATTTTGATAGAAATATACTTATTTTTCAACAACAATATTAAACTAACGATATTTTTTTTTTATTTATTTATAAGATTTACATTACATAGGATATATTTTTTGGCACTAAACTGTATAAACAGTCTGTCAGTGCAAGCTCCTCTCGAATACTGCAATAACATAGTTACTATACGATCAAAATATACACATATACAAGACATTAAAATTACACCGTTTTACAGTAAAAATATAATATAATAACAAAACAATTGAAATAATGTAAATCAAAAGAAAAAAATTAACAAATCGATTCAGCATGTGAGTACTTTGATAAAAATACTAAATTATAATAAAATCTTACCAAAAGACGAATGCCGGGGCCTCCGTTGTCTTTAAGATAACACACTGTAGCCTTAGAGCTGATCCTGGTTTGATATATTTATCAGATGGTCCAGTTATCTGAGCTCTTGCCTCTGTAAATAAAAATTATCACACATTAATAACATTAAAATTTTGAATAATAATTTGTTTTATGGTTTCATTATGTTTCATCAAATTAAATTACTACTTTTTGTTCGAAACCAAACAATTCCAACGAATAGGCACATTCGTCGCAAGTTCATCTTGCTATCGGGCAATTTGAACTAGGATGAGGTCAATAACCTACAAGAATATGGATAACAAAACATGGACATTGTCTCGGCATGAATTCATCTAACTACCATTCTAATGGTATAAAAGGACAGACAGAGTTCGACATATCATCGTAGTTACTAGAATCTACCGTTAAAGCTTACACTTAGAAATTGCTCAAAAATACTAATTGTTCTTTAATTTATGTGAAAGTTGATATTGTGATATACATATTTATTTATCTGTAAATGGTAAATATACATTATATATGTTATTAACTGAGCCTTTCCATTTCTCTCTCTTTATGTGAGATTATACACTGCTTACATATCTTAATTTAACGTTAAATTTGACTATTTCAAAAGCTTTTAATCACTAGCTTCAATGTAGCAACAAGCTACATTAAGTTTTTTTTTTTAAATTTATTTATTTATTATTAACAATACAATGAGATAGTTACAAATACAATTACATACTAGAGCTAGAAGTTAAGTGCGTGTATACATATGTGTATGTGTATTATTTATTGATAAGGATACGATGAACACCTCACTAGGAAGTCCTGTGCCGAGGTATTCATTTGAACAGTTGTGTGACATAGATTGTACATTATGTATATAGTTCTTGAATTGAATTATACATTAAATTATTACTGAGAAAAAAAATTGTGAAAAACGCCCCAACATTCATAAAATTCGTACAGTTTTATACATCAAAATCATCGTTTCGGCCTTTTACTGTCACATTTACATACATTTGTATTTTTGACCAGTATTTATTTCTTTTAAATTTCCCAATTCACCTCGGGGCAACAATTTAAAAATCCTTCAAAAGAAATTTTGAAAACTCAAGATTTTATTCAAACAGATCGTCCGATAAAGCTCAATAAAAGTTCAAATAAATGTTTCATTAATTTTATATTAACAGTCGTGTCTAGACATTGAAGAGACATACATAATTGAAAAAAAAATATATCAGATACATGTTAGTACGATGTAATAATATAACAATGTAAATAGCTTTTGAAACGTGTATGAAGGAATCAGAATAATATAATTATTAAGGGTAGTAAAAAGATGTGAATAAAGGAAATGTTTACAGTTGAAATAATATCTGTTCTAGGGGTTGAAAGAAGCATAATGAAAGTATATAGCCATTGCTCTCGTCGATAAGATGATACAGAAAACAGGAGATCTCCATCGATGATTCGTAAGGATTTTCATGTTTAATCTATTTTTTTACTTGACTATTTGTTCGCTATAATTATGTTAAAGCGAACGATATTATCATACATACAAACATATATGCACATGAATAGGTAGGTATATGTAATGAAATGTCAATATTTTGAGATTTAATATTATTGTTACATTTTATCCTACCTACTTCATTTCATACCTACAAATTTGCCTACAAAATTTAGTCATCATCAATAGCACGCCGTGTGAACTTGTGTTTCGGACTCGCATAAAATCTAGTAAAAATAATTCATTCAAATCAAACATCGCCATCCAATTTATCAATTTAGTGTCTGTGAATATTGTGTGAAGTGAGCATCAGGAGACATCGGGAAAAATCTGAACCACACGATGAAAGGTAGGCAAATATTCCTTATTTTCCTTCCTTCTGTCACTGGGTAAAACCAGTGGCACAAACACTTTTAATTTATTTATTTCGCCACAGCTACCTCAAATCGCTACATAACGAATACAAATATTTATAGGTATCTATTTAATTGATTTAGCTCGTGGTATAGAACTCATATAATTTGTTGATTTTTTGGTCATAATTGTTGTTAAAAACGTTTTTTCTTCGATTTATTGCTCAAAAGATAGAAATATCTAAACGGCCTTTATATTTCTGCAAATTTTACTACGATTTTGAAACTTTATGATGGTTATCAAATTACAGAATCCTACAGGACAACTCATATAGTTAACAAACGACAGATTGAGATGTTATTCAGACTTAAGAAATATTTAAGGTTAAAATTAATCAATTAATTATGTTATTTTAAACAAACAATAATGACATTTTTATACTAAACATTGATCAAAGCAATTTTTTTGATTAAATGTAGATAAAGATTTCATTATGTATGATCGAGAGCTTGTTTACACGTTTTAAAGATTAAGAGGGCGACTGCTGCCAACGTACCTATTTTTTCAATTTGAATTTGCATCATTACTACAAACCGAATCATTTTGAAAAAATAACCTACGTAGTTTGGATATTACTAAATAAAAATATACCTTAACTTTTTGATTATGTTCTGTATATATTCTTGTAGGAAAATAATAAGCATACCCCGATTTTTGACATTTATCTTAAATTTCTAAAAAACTATAAGGTAAAGAGGATTATATTTTTTTATAAATTAAAGAAGATCAAAATATCTGGAAAAAAGTGTAACGTTGCAGCATTAATGCATCAGGTTAAGTTAATAAACAAAAAAAAACTTTTATTTCGCAATAGCGCTGAATGGAAAATAAATGTTTTTTTAGGTTTATTTACTAAACCTGAAGCATTAATGCAACGTCATATCATTTTTTTCTAGATATTTTTGTCTTCTTTAATTTAAAAAAATATGTTGAACTTCGCCTAATATTTTATTAAAATATAAGATAAACGTTGAAAATCGGGGTATGCCATTATTTTTCTACAAGAGTAATATACAAAACATTATCAAAAAGTTAAGGTACATTTTTCTTTACTAATACCCAAACTATCTAAATTATTTTTTTCATAACGATTTGATAAGAAATAATGATGGTATATCAAATTGAAAAATAGGTACGTTGGCAGCAGTCCCCCCCTTAAGACAAAAATACATAGTAATGGGTCGCCCCGCAGATGATAGACTAGTTCTTAGTAGTCTTCTGATTTTTATTTACTCAACTACTGATCAACGATTTTTATTTACTCAACTAATATAACACGACGTAAGAATTTATGAGAATGTAAAATATAAACTAAAGAATTTAAAAAACATCTCATTTTTCTTTTGCCCTGTTTCGTCCAGTTATGGACCTCCACGGCTCCCTATGTTGGGCAGACGGCATCCATCCGCCTTCATAGTCTAAAAATATATTAGTCCTAAACCGGGCAATGGTCATATCGTTCCCACACAACAAAAAGTCATTTTTCTGGGCAACAGTTCTCCATTTCTCACAAGATGATAGATGAATAAGAATCTAAATAATATACCATCTACGGTTACGAAGTAGTAACACTTAATTTGACAGTTAGTTTTCAAAATGATATTTATATGAATTTGTCAAATCGTTCCTCACTTTTTTTGTCATTGAAGAGTATTTCTTTGTAATAGTGGCACAATTACTAAGATACATAAGTCGAGGATTTTTTTGATATCTTGTATGTTTGAGTTATTCTTGCATTTTACATATATAGACCTCGTTTTATGTATTTTACAATTTTATTTTCGTTCTCTTGATTCGTTTTACAAATAAAACACTAGTTGATGTGTCCAGAGCGAGTTGACTACAAAATTTGTTTGAAGGGGTTTAATGCTTTGAATAACCTGGCACAACAATACATTCAAGAGCTGTGTCAAAGAAAAGAGCTATCTGGGAAGCATCTCACACTCTGGTCTTAATGATCACAGAGTAACGACTCCCTAAAGGAATTGAACAGAGCCAACAAAGCGGCTTACTATGATCAATGCTTTAATGTGAGTGTTCATATAAAGTACATACATACACTGGATTGTCTCCAGATGTAAGAGCACTTTCTCTAAAGAACTGAAAAAAGCTTTGTTTTGTAGAGCAACATAAGACAGAATATAAGCGCCCTTGGAGTAATATAAATTACTTTTTATTATTAATTTCAATAGATTTGATCACACTGCCATCTATTGAAAGATTACACAACTTAAAACTAAACTAAACTTTTTTCCTTGAAAAAACTTGGGAGGATGTAGGAAAGTCATAATTTTTGGTTATGTAAATTGTTGGATGAGAAATCTAAAAAAACCTAATAAAACAAATTCGATGAAACAAATGAAAATATTTTTATAGATAACAGTGTGGATTAAAAACATTCACATATTTCAATCAAGAACCATAAAATTAGAAAATTTCATTAAAATCGCTTAGGCGGTTTCGGAGATTAGCTTGTACGAACATCGTGACACGTGCATTTTTATATATTGATATTATTTCATCTTATACCAACACCATGATCTCATGGCTAAATTTTCGATTTCAATGGTGTACTGCACGTATAAAGGTTAAAAAACGCTTTCTTTCAGAGTTATCCAATTTATATGGAGATATAATGATTTCATAATTTTATTTATATTGCTTCTTTGTAGTCGGTCCCTCCCTTCTGCTTATTTATTCAAAGAATTTTCATTACACTCAATTTTGTCTTAATGAACGACCGTTAAGTCATCAGCCACTCTTGTTATATAAGCTAGGAAGCGAAAAAAACCCTATGAATATTATTATTTTAGGGCATAATACGAATATTGAAGTTTCCGCGACATTGAAATGAGTGGTATATGTTAGTCATTACTTTTGAGCTGTAATCTGCAGTGCGCAGTACCAAGAAATTGAAACGCCTTGAAGCAATGTAATAAAGTTCGGTCTTAGGATAATTTTACGACAAAGAATAAAACATGAACACATACAATATAATATTATAGGTATTCTATTGTGCTGTTTTCCTATGCGAGGAAGAAATAGAGATCCAAACGCCACAATCTTAAAAATAATTAAAATCATTTTTAAATTTATTTTACTCTATATTCCATCACTTTTATTTTTTTTTATTTACATAATTAAATTGTTCAAACTAGGTTCAAATAATTCATGTGGGTACAGTATAATATTTCTAATTTATTCTTCGAAAGATTTTTATGTTTTTTATGAATAAAATGATAATTAAACACATAAAAAATCATTGATAATTAAAAAAAGAAAAAAAAAGAAAGAGAAAAGCGAAAAAAATACCTTTGTGAAATATTAATATAAAAGATTTATTTTATATGGATTTTGTTGATCTCTTTTTGATAAATAATTTATAAGGACTGTTGCTTTCATTGTTGACAAACCAATTTCTTAATAGATGGCGTTACAAAAAGGTTTCTTCGTCACTTCATAGATGGCGATGCTGTTTTCAAGCTTATTTGCAAACAGATTTTAATTTATAGAACTTTCAAAAAATTTGTTTGATAGGAAACTCAATAAGAAGGCGTAATTGATGAACATTGCGCAAGCGTATAAAGTGATCACCTATACCAGCCGACGACAGGTCGTACGCCCTGTAGGTACCTTGAGTTCCTGGTTCTCCTATAATATTCCACCTTCGTCTCTATTCAGATGTTAAATAATTATCAAAATATATCATTGACTCCTGACAGAGAAAAATTCCATATTTTGTATATTAGTTTGCATAAAATTCCAAATTTAAATATTTGCAACTTAAAATTCCAAAGTTTGCATATTTGCAACTTAAAAATATTCGATTTACATATATATTGGCACAAGCAAGGAAACAAATAAAATATGAACTTTTGATTCTGGCGCAGTTTATGGGTGATATCTGTGCGAGAGTATTGTCACCTCATCTGTAAGGATCGTTGCTTTCATTTTCTCAATATAAGGCGCTACGGAAAGGTTCCTTCTTCACTTCATAAATGTCGATGATCGTCGATGGATCTCCACCTTCGTCTATATTGAGATGTTAAAAATTTCTTCTTCTTCTTATATTAGATAGTAGATCTGTTTTTAGAGAAAGCTATTCCTGTGAAGCTGAGATCCAGCTATCCCTCCACCTCTTCGGTGATCTTCCGGGGAGACGATGCCATGGTGGGATTTCGTTTGCTGCTATAGATGGGATTCAAGATGCGTCCATCCTGTTGACATGGTCCCTCCAAAATCTTGATGTACTCGGTCTCAAAGGTCCACCTAATGTCGTTATTGCGAAATATGTCCCTTAGGCTGCCTGTCCATTGATGCGGAGCGAGGCAGCGGAGCGGAGAAACGGAGAAATATTAACTAATAGGATTGCATAAAATCTCAGCTCCGCGATTTTATGCAATCCTATTGGTTTATATTTCTCCGTTTCTCCGCTCCGCTGCCTCGCTCCACATCAATGGACAGGCAACCTTAGCGTCTTTCCTGTGATAGCCCTTAAAACCTTCATTTCCGATGTTCGTTGGAGGTTTTTGGTTCTGGTCGTGTCTGCTCTTGTCCCTACCGCATATTATGTCATGTTTGGTCTAACACTTGTCTTATCAATTCTGACCTTACTATCCGTTCTTATAATATATTTGTTATGCCAAATGATATTTTAGAGACATCCTGAACTAGCGGCTGCTTTATTGGTCTGTTCTCTAACTTCTGAGTATAGATCAAAATTTGAAAATAGATGACTGCCGACTAACTAGGAAATCCTGTTTTAGGGCTAGCATTTCACAATTATAGTCATATTATACTAACTTGTTAACTGGGTGATGTAAGTTTCCACTCCTTATTATGTATGTAGGCACACAATCAAAATACTTTGTAGCAAAAGGAAATCAATTTCAATAAACATTAAAACAGACAAATAGCTCACATTAAAAATATCAATCATATCATAATTCTTGTTCAGCCCCTTTCACTCCACTGCTGGATAAAGGCCTCTTCTTGAGTTTTCCACTTCTCTCTATCCTGGGCGCTCTGTTTCCACCCACGTCCCACCAGTTCGACAATGTCGTCAGTCCATCTCCTCTGTGGTCTCCCTACACCTCTTCTATTATGATAGGGTCTCCAATTCAGAATTTTGGGGGTCCATCTATCATCTCTCTGTCTTGCCACATGACCTGCCCATTGCCACTTCAGCCTTCCCACTCTTTCTGCAATGTCGGTGACCTTTGACCGGCGTCTTATTTCCTCGTTTCTTATTCGGTCTCTCAAGGATACGCCCAACATTTGTCTCTCCATTGCTCGTTGAGTACACTTTAGTCTGTGGAGGCTTCTGGCAGTAAGTGACATGGTTTCGAGACCGTATGTTGTCACTGGCAAAACACAAGAATTGTACACTTTGGCTTTTACATAGGTTATTCGGAATTTTTTTTAAATATCATAATACCTGGCAACAAATCAATTCCCGACGCAATTTGACATTTCAAAACCATAGAGTAGAGGATGTCAATCAATGTTTTTTTTGTTTATATGAAATTGTCAAATTAAGTTTTAGAATCCTTAATATTTTTAAGACACTTTCAACACCATACAATTAAGGTATCATAGATATTTTTCACTAAAAAATTGTTAAGAAAAAAGGTCCTTATAATTAAAGGTTCAGCTTAAGGTTAATTTGAACTAATTTTGACCTAAGCTTCCGAATAAATCCCCGTTATAAAGAATAACGCTCGAGTCAAACAATCTATCGAATCTGGTTACCCTCCAACAGCCAACTTTGAAAATTTGCGAAATCTTAATTTTGCAAGTTTGTAAATTTGAAGCAATTAGGGGTACCTACTAGAATTTTCTACGCCCCAAAACTCTGTCTTTAAATTCAAAGTAATCCTATGAAGCTACGGCGGTGTCGGAGATTTCAATCTATTATCGCTACATCGAAGACGGGGAGTAACTTTGTGAACTTTTCATAAAATTTCATACTCACCGACAACGTTCAGCTGGAGAAATATGCTCATCGGAGGATGAGACGATACTTGACACTCGTAGATGCCAGCGTCCCTCTTCTGAACGAACTTTATCTGAAGAGTCCAGTCCTGAAATAGCGAAATCAGATTTCACATTATATCAAGGTGATAAGAAGCCCTTCATATTGCGGATTGTTCTTTTATCACAATAAAAAAATAAAACAACTGGGTTGTGGCAAACGCTAAATTCCTCACAAACATGTTGTAGAAGCATATTTCCTTTAAATCCCTTCCACGCCATTGTCCCCTCACCGATGTATGAGAATTGTCACTTGTCAAAATAATTTTGGGTGACAATAAGTGTCAAGTGAAATTAACCAGTACAAGTTTGAAGACCACTGCGTGTGGATGTGTGCACAGAAAAAATAATCAGTGAACCAGGAATATAGAAGCATCGGTGAGATCGTTTAAAAATACAGTCCACTACATAAAACCTTTTATACCCATCACCTGATGTTTTCTACATAATATTTTGGCCCTTCTAACCGAATTTGAAGTGTTTTTTTTGTGTTATTTGTTGCGAATTCTACATGTTGCGGTGGTTTCAAATAGTAATTTGTAGGTACTCAATTTTGTTACAATATTATGGTGATTAATTATCACATAATATTATTTTGTGATTATTGTGAGGTATAATAAGGTACCATATTAATGTTAATAACATTATTGTGAATGCAGTCGGGTAGAATAAAATACCACATTATTATTGATACAGTGAATTTGTGTTTGCATGCAATTATAGTTTATAAGTATAAGTTTAAAGTTTTAAAATGGCTGATAACATTAAAGCAAGGATGTTAAATGCTATTTCTAGAATTAGGAATACATATGAATTAAGAGATCTGTGTGAAAAAGGCAATATCGAACGAGATGAAATATTTTTAGCTAGGTGTCAGAGAGTTGATGAATGGTATAAATTGGTCAATGAATTAAGTGACAGCTTGATTGGAATATATACTGATACAAAATGTGATACAGAGTTGAAAGAGTTGAGTGAAATAATTCAGAAATGTGACATTATGTATTTTGAAATAATGAGAATTAAAAATCGTTTATCTAATGGTGTGAAAATAAATGCAACTGATGTATGTAATAAAATTCAGAGAGCTCCTATAATAAATTTACCTGTTTTTGATTCCAACGTCGAAAATTGGAATTCGTTTCATGACATGTTTGTGTCATTGATTCATGATAATATTGGATATACAGACATAGAAAAATTTCATTATTTGCGAACGTCCATAAAGGGATTTGCATCAACATTTGTTAATTTACCACTGATTAGTGATAATTACATATAATATTGCTTGGAGTACATTGTGTGGACATTATACTAATACAAGATTACAATTTGAATATTACATGAATAAAATGTTTCAATGCAAATCTTTAGTTGGTGAAAATGTAGGACAATTAAGCGAATTATATCATACATTTAATGAAAATATATTAGCTCTGTCAAATATGAAATGTGAAAAAATGTTAGATCAGGTATGGGGATTTATATTAATTAATAAATTGGATGAATCTACACGTCGAATAGTGGAAAGTAGATTAGATATTCAGGAAATTCCTTCAATAAATAGAATATTTGAAATAATTCGAAGTCAATTGCAAGTATTAAAATTTTCACGTCAGAGTAATTCACAAGTAAAGCATAATAATTATAATCATAAATCAGACAAAGGGTTTGTAGGTAATATTCGCCAACTTGAATGCTATATGTGTAAGGGTAGTCATACGATACACAATTGTGACACATTTATTAATAAAACTGTATCAGAGAGAAAGGATATTGTCTCTAAATTGAAATTATGTTTTTGTTGTTTTGGAAAACATCTGATAAAGGATTGTAAGTCTAACAAAAAGTGTCAAACTTGTGATAGGAAACATAATGTTTTATTGCATACTGATAATTCATCGGTAGTAGGTATCTGCCATAAAGGGATTCGGGGTAATGAATCTATTGGTCAAGTGATATTAGGAACAATTATAGGATATGTCCAGGGAAAAGATGGGCAATTTTATAAGGCCAAGTGTTTAGTTGATTCTGGAAGTCAGGTTACTTTGATGTCTGGGAAGTTTTGTAAGAATATAGGATTCTATACAAAAGGGCATTCTGTATCATTGACAACGCTGTCTTCTACTAATATTAATGTAAAGGGTTCTATGCAATTTTGTTTATTTAATAATAAATATAACAAGTCGCTATTTGTAAAGAGTGTAGTGGTGGATGCGCTTCCATCAAACTTGCCTAGGAGAGATTTATCTCATCAGTATAGAGTTTTGACTCAAGATTTAGAATTGGCAGATAATGAATTTTGGAAAAGCAGTAATATTGATATATTATTAGGTGCTGACATGTATGGAAAATTGTTTACAGGAAATTGTAAAAAATTATCAGAAGATTTATATGCATTTGAGACCATATTTGGGTTTGTAATTTTAGGTCAAGATTTTGTACATGATAACAATGAGTTGTTAACATGTTTTGTATCATCTGATGTGTTAGATGAAAAATTAAAAGGGTTTTGGGAAATAGAAGAGGTAAACACAGTATCAAGTAGTAGGAAAATGTCACATTCGGATGAGGAATGTGTTCAGTTATACAATGATATACATTATCGTTATGACGACGGTAGATTTGTAGTACCGCTCTTATTAAAAAAAGATATTCACGTACCATGTGTTGGTACTTTTGGTTTTGCTCTTAAAAGATTAACTAATATGGAAAGAAAATTTTGTAATAATTTGGAAATTAAACTTGAATATACAAAGTTCATGAAGGAATATGAGATGTTAGGACACATGAAAGAAGTTCCTTTACAAGGCGATCCAAATGTATATTATATTCCTCATCACTGTGTTCTGAAACCTGATAGTTTATCTACTAAATTGAGAGTTGTTTTTGATGGCAGTTCTAATACGAACGCAACTGGTGCATTAAACAAATATTTACATGTAGGTCCAAAGTTGCAAAAGGATATAATCGAATTATTGTTAAAGTTTAGAATCTATAAAATCGGGTTTTCTGCTGACATAACTAAAATGTATAGACAAATATCTATCAGGCATGAAGATAGAAGATATCAGCATGTATTGTGGCGAGAAGATCCGTCCCAACCTGTCAAAGAATATGAGTTATGCACTGTGACATATGGTTTAGGAAGCTCACCCTATAATGCAATTCAAACAATAAATCAGTTAGCTTTGGATGAAAGTGATAAATACCCATTAGGTGCTAAAGCTCTTCGTAATAGTACATATGTAGATATTATATGCGGTGATCATAATATTGAAGATGCTATTATTTTACGAGATCAGTTGATTTCTATTTTACGAAGTGGTTGTTTTGAATTGTCAAAATGGGCAACTAACTGTCCTGAATTTATTCAAGATTTTACATAATAAATCTGATAGCAGTGTGATCTGTTTTGCTGAAGACAGTAATCATATTAAATTATTAGGAATTAAATGGGATTTTGTGAATGATGTTTTTAGTTATCAGGTTAAGAAAATTGATATTAAATATACAAAGCGTATGAATCTATCGGTCGTTTCATCTATATATGACCCTGTAGGATGGATCACTTCGTTTACATTTTTATTGAAAAGTTTCATTCAAAATTTGTGGAAAATGAAATTGGGATGGGATGATATTATTCCAGAATCCACGAAAGTGCAGTGGAATAAAATAGTTGATCAAATGTCTTTATTAGAGGAATTTAAATTGAGTAGGTTTTTTGGAACAAGCGTTGATAGTCAGTGTTATTTAGTTGGCTTTTCTGACGCCTCTAATGACGGATATAGCGCTGTTTGTTATTTGGTTACTGAGGATAGTAAACAAATATCTCTGGTGACTGCCAAGTCTAAGGTTGCTCCAATTAAGATGCAAACGATACCACGCTTGGAGCTCTGTGGTGCATTATTATTATCAAAATTAATTAAATATACTTTATCTGTATTTCAAGATGCAATTATTATAAAGGATGTATATATGTACACAGATTCTAGTATTGTTTTGTCGTGGCTTAAAACACCATCATATCTATTAAAATTATTTGTTGCAAATCGAATAGAACGTATTTGGGAAAACGTGCCTCATGGAAAATGGTTTCATGTAAGATCTCAATGTAATCCAGCAGATTGTGCATCTAGAGGATTAGTTGGTCATACGTTGTGGATAAACGGTCCAGAGTGGCTGTTAGAACCTGTTGACAGATGGCCACGGTGCGATGATTATATTGTACCTGCACAATTGCCAGACTATAAAGAGTTAGTTAATCAATCTAATGCTTTAATTTTAGAAGATAAAGATAGATTAGGATTGTATAACATAACTAATAAATATACAAAGTTAACACGTGTAGTAGCTTGGATTTTAAGGTTTAAAAATAATTGTCTGTTGAATGTTAATAATCGCACTAAAGGAGATTTGTGTAATAGGGAAATGGAAATTAGTTTACAAGCAATTATAAAATATGATCAGAGTTTATATTTTATGAAGGATATTAATATGTTAAAATACAAAAATCAATGCGATAATCCTCAACTGCAGAAGTTGAATTGTTTTATAGATAAACAGGGACTTGTCAGAGTGGGCGGAAGAATTAGATATTCTGCACTACCTGATAAAATGAAATTTCCAATATTATTGCATAAGCATAGTGAGTTTGGAAAATTATTGATAAATTATTTTCATATATGATATTTGCATGTGGGTCCCAGATCACTGCAACATTTAATACAACGGAAATATTGGATTGTTTCAGCGAGAAATAGAATTAAGTCTGTTTTGTCAAAGTGTCTTGTGTGTAAGCGATTTAGTGCTTCACCAGTGCAGCCAGTGGCTGACTTGCCAGCTATTCGGGTTACTCGTCATCGACCATTCATAAACGTATCAATTGACTTAGGCGGGCCGTTTATTTTGAAGGAAAATAAACGTCGCAATTCGAAAACGTATAAGGCATACTTTTGTGTTTTCGTATGTATGACTACAAAGGCCATAAATATTGAAATTGTCAATGAATTATCTACTAGTGCATTTATTGCTTGCTTAGAGAGATTTGTATCTCGACGTGGTTTATGTACTACAGTATATAGCGATTGCGGAACAAATTTGGTTGGCACACGTAAATATTTGACTGGAGTTTTTAAATTTTATAATGACTGTATCCAGGATACAGATTTTCGAAATTTCTGTCTCGAAAAATGCATCGATTGGCATTTGAATCCTCCTAAAGGTCCACATTTTGGTGGTCTACATGAGATCAACGTAAGATCTATAAAGTATCACTTAAAGCGAGTTGTTGGCAACCAAGTGATGACTTATGAGGAATTTAATACAGTATTAATTAAGATCGAGGCGGTAGTGAATTCCAGACCACTTGTTCCAATGTGTAATGATATTGACAGCGTAGATGCCTTAACGCCAGCTCACTTTATTATAAGTGAGGTATTGGTTGGTATTCCAGAGTATGACGTCACAGATATTAAATTGAATAGGTTAGATAGATGGCAGATGATCACAAGAATGTATCAGGATTTTTGGAAACGTTGGAGTATGGAATACCTCACTTCACTTCAACAGCGTAAAAAGTGGTTCACTTCAGTGCCTAATATACAGGTGGGAGATTTAGTGTTAGTGAAAGAAGAAAGGCTACATCCTTTACAATGGAAATTGGGAAGAATTGTGGCTACCATGTCAGGAAAGGATAATATTGTACGGGTGGTAAAAGTTAAGACAAAAGAGGGAATATTTGTTCGACCTGTTGTGAAAATATGTCCCTTAGATGTTTAATAGAAATAGTTAAGAATAATGTTAGTCTTATAGTTTTAGTTGGTTATTATAACAATTAAGTTAAATGTGTTTTCGTTATGACAGAAAGGTCTGTCTATTGTTTTCATTGATATAGTCTGTGAACTATCTTTTTGAATTTTTTTTTTAATGTGATTTTGTTGTGGATAGTATGTTATTGAATTTTTTTTGTGTGTTTGTAATTTCATGAATTGGACAATGTGGAGTTTTATTTTGTGATGGCTGCATTAGTGATATGAGTTTGTTAAAAGTTAATTTTGTTTGTGGCCACCGTGATATGTACAATTCGTCAAATTTTGTTTAAAATTTGAGTGGGCGGTTATGTAGAAGCATATTTCCTTTAAATCCCTTCCATGCCATTGTCCCCTCACCGATGTATGAGAATTGTCACTTGTCAAAATAATTTTGGGTGACAATAAGTGTCAAGTGAAATTAACCAGTACAAGTTTGAAGACCACTGCGTGTGGATGTGTGCACAGAAAAAATAATCAGTGAACCAGGAATATAGAAGCATCGGTGAGATCGTTTAAAAATACAGTCCACTACATAAAACCTTTTATACCCATCACCTGATGTTTTCTACACATGTCACTCCATAAAGTATTCAAATTTTCTATGGAAAATATTCAACATTATCATGAAATGAGTTTGTTAACTTATTTTCTATTTGAATACTTTATTATTAAAACATGATAATTCTTCAGTGCCATTTTATGTAAGTGATGTGCTTCTTTACCAATTTGTAAATAAAAAAATAAAATTTTAAATTCTTGTGCTTTCGCTTTGAAATATTTGACGGTTAAAAAATTAAGAAACACCATTCAAGTATACCTACTTTAAAATCTAATGGGGTCAAAGTCAAGGCCTATTCGGGGCTGTCAAGCTTTTTATGATGATGAGTGGCATAAGAAAAAAGGTTCGTTATAATTAGCACCTTAAAATTCCATTTTAAATTAAGAGAAAAGTCAGAGAGAGAATTGAATTTTATTTTAAGATAATATTTCTTTTCATACGTCCTTATACATCCTTCATTGCACATAACCCCACATGGTCCTCTTACACATGCAAAAACACCCTCAAAATGTTCAGAAATTGAAAAAGTTGACCAATATACATACCTAGGATTACAGATTGATAATACATTTAATTGGAGTAAACACGTAGAACTCATTTGTACAAAATTAAATTCAATATTGTGTAATTTTTATATGTTAAAGGGTAGTGTTACTCGGGCCATACTGTATTCTATGTACTATGCTATGGTCGACTCGATCGTGAGCTACGCGTTAACTTGTTACGGCTTAACCTACCCAACACACACCAATAAAATTAAACAAATTCAAATCAATTTCTTGAAAATGTTGGTGGAAAACAATACAAAAAAATCATGTAATAGCCAATATGAAAAATTATTTGAAATATGTAAAATACTCCCAATACAAAATAAAGTAAAACAGTGCATCATTTTGGAAGAATACAAAAATGAATCTTTTAACACCGAAATAAGTCACATATATGGAACAAGGCTGGCGATGGAGCGTGCCCTGCAGGTACCTAAGACAAACAACGTGTATGGAGATGAGATCGTACCAGGAAACATCTTGTGCCGCATATTATTAACGCGTTGCCGATTAGGATAAGAAATATTTTAAAGTCTGATGAAACGAAAATAGTTACTGTTGACGCGGATATGAAATTAAAGATAAAGTGGACTGTATTTTTT
Source organism: Molanna angustata (assembly GCA_963576475.1). NCBI lineage: Eukaryota > Metazoa > Arthropoda > Insecta > Trichoptera > Molannidae > Molanna > Molanna angustata. The sequence goes on along the minus strand of OY754985.1, from coordinate 8,879,123 downwards.
GGTGCGGGTGATTAGTTGCAACCACCGCAAGGCAAAGGAAGGATATATATGGAAACTCACCAGATCCTCAGTCCTCTCCCTGGTTGGATGATAGCACTTTATTCACACGCGCGCGGTGATGGCAATTTTATAGCGAGTTTGGAGGAACGGTAAAAAAGGTGGAAGAGATGCGGACAGTCTTTATAAGACGCGGTTTGAAAGGATACTGAATTATGGATGTGGGGCGGGCAATGATTGCAACAATTTTGTGTCACTTTATATAGGTAATAAAAATAAAAATGTGACAATTATCCCAATGACATATTGGCGCCAACAGTTACTATAAAAAATACTCTTAAACATCTGTATCTGAATTCAAGCGTTCGTTAGACTTTGAATTATTATTGTTGATTAATTATAGGTATATCTAATGTATATTATGTGTAAGGTTTATTTAAAAATTTTTTTCTTTCGAATTTCAAGTTTTTTTTCTTTCAAATTTTTGTTTGGTGTCTGTATCTTTAATATTTGAGATTAATTTATTGAAATAATTATATTTGAAATTTATAATATTATGTGAAAGAGAGAATCTGCTCTGCCAAAAAACTGCTTTGTAGTTTGGCGGGAAAATAAGAATGTATTACTTTTTATTAAAAAATAAATATCTTTAAAAAAAAATACAGTCTTCTTTTTTATGGGTTTAGTCTTTTATACTTTTATTCTTTTATTGAAGTTTATTTAGAATGAATTACAGAACAGGCTTCGCCTAGTAAGTTTATAAAATCCTTTAAATTAAAAAAAATATTTTGAACGTTTTTAAATCATTACTTCTTTAGTATGCTCGTTTAATACACACTCACGAGCATGCCGTACCGATAGGATGCGCCTCGCCGTTTGTCGCGGCACTATGGATTTTCGATCGTTTGGAATTCCTTTTTGGTGTGTCAGGACAATTGTGCTGCGCGGGTTTTGACATTCACGAGCACATTTTGGAGTGATAGCAAACCATTTGGAAGGATGGCACGATCGTGAATGGGGACCTTAACATTTCCGTCTCGTACCATTCACATGATCGTGCCGTCCATTTCATGGGCGACCTCGACCTCTTATTCCATTCCTGCCCGTCTTGTATATTTTCTTAGTCCAAATCATCTTAATGTGTTAACTTTTATTCTATCAATTACATCGTTCTTCATCTTAAATTCTTTCCTTGTGTCATCATTTCGTACAATGTCATACATCGTTCTGTTATAAATTCCTCTTGGCGATCTAATTTTAACTATTTATTCTGCTTCCATGCGTCTTCGCTAGCAGACGTCAAGGTTGGCACTGCATCCTCATTGTACCGCAAGATTTTTAGGCCTAACTTGTATTTGAAACTGATAAAATATAACGTACTTACATAAGTATTACTTAGCATATCTGAATTCTTGATTTTCTCGTAAAATAAGTACAATATCTAGTTTATTTATTTGTTTTCAAAACAAGTGAAACATCACTGTAAAAAAATAATGAATATTTTTGTACCGAAATAAACACGAACTGCACATCTCTTGAAAATTACAGTATTAATATTTGTAGGTATATTTTTTTAAAAACAAATTTCATTTTGAAAAAGACAAGGCACATTGAAGTTGTTATTCTGTAGAGATTAAACCCATTAACGAATCCAGATATGAACATTAGCCATTAGAGATATCATAACATACATTGTGGATACCTTTCTATATTTCCATATCCGTTTCTCGCCATATTTCCAATGTTTTTATTAAACAAGAGAAAAATAAACACAGAAAACATAGTGACTGTTGCATTATGGGATTTTTCTAAGAGCTAATACTGGTAACATTTTTCCGAAGAATTCCCCTCGGCGAAAAACATCGAGGTATCGTACATAAAACGTAGGTAACATTAATATTTTTGTGTATTTCTATGCTTTCATAACAACTCATGTTTCAAAATAATAAGATTGAGGATTAATATTATTAGAAATAAGGTAAAAGAAGAATGAAAAAGATGTTCAATGATCTTTTCAACTCAAAATGAACTTACCTCTGAATGTAAAAAATGTATCGCCTGATATCGTTCGTCTGATGTATAAGTTGTTAGTCCAACGGTTAGGAGATGTCGATCTTTTCGTCTTATCCAAGAAACCTGAAACAAAACAAAGACATCATATTGTTGGATTGAATTCAGAAATTAAAATAAAAAAGAATCATCAACATATAAAAAGAAATCAAAACTAATTTTGAAGTCAAAGGTAGAGTTCATCAAGGTTCTGCTTTCAGTACTTTTCAGTTCAACATGGTCATGGACTATCTTACAAGAAATACACAGATATCGCTGCCGTGATGTATCTTGTATGCAGATGAGCTTATAATCTCAGAATCGACCATCCTATTGCAGGAGAACTTCGATACTTGGAGAAGAGCTCTGAAAGATAATGGTCTGCAGATAAGCCGGGATAGAACTGAATACATGGTATGTGATTTCCAAAGAACATTTACTTAACAACTGTATATTGAAGATAATACAGTACCAAGAGTAAACCAATTTATGTAAATACCTTGGATCAAAGCTCATAAATTATGCCAACGTGGACAATGATGTATCACACAAGGTAAACGTGGCAAGGATGAAGTGGAGAAATCTTTCTGGGGTACTCTGTGACGGAAAATGGCAGTGAGAACAAAAGGAAGGGTATATAAGACAGCTGTCAGGCTGGAAATGTTGTATGGAGCTGAGTGCTGGATCACCAAGAAATGCTACGAACAAAAACTCCACACCGCCGAAATGAAAATTTTTAGTTGTGCCGGCGGTGTCACAAGAACTAATAAAATCAGAAACACCTATAGTCGAGGAAGTTTCAAAGTGGCACCAATATTGGACAAAATAAAAGAAAAAAGGCTGGGTTAATATAGTCATGTTATGGCATTGGGTTGAAAATCACGTCGTTAGAATGCCTTGAAATACCAATTATTCATCGGGGAAAGAGCCGTCCGCCGGCAACTTGGTAGTCAAGCAATCAAAAGGAACTTCAGGGGGACAGAATCGATACCTTGGATAACCCACGACCATGGCCCTGAGTCAAATTGAAAACGCTGTTCGTTATCGCCAAGCGCTATTTTTTTTTGTATGTGATTTGACGTTTGTTGTAGAAATTTTTTCTACAGTAACAAACAACAAACGTCAAATCCCATACAAAAAAAAAATAGCGCTTGGCGATAACGAACAGCGTTTTCAATTTGACTTGGGGGCAGTGTCCTGCCAATTACGTACCAGGAGAGCCGACCCCGACTAAGACGGGATAAGGCAAAAAAGAAGAAGAAAGAAATCAAAGCTTATAAGGGTATGCAAGACCGAAAGTACGAAACGACAAATCGCCATTTCACCAAGATTGCAAAGTACATTCATTTATTTTATAACCTTAAGCAGCCCATTCACGATCATGTCATTCGGCGTCGCTCCACTTGGACTGGCTCCATTTGGAGCATTGTAAAATTTTCATCACACTCACGGACGCGCCATCGAGCCATCAAAATTAGTATACATAAGCTGTCGGCGCTTTCGCATTAATAATTTCTATTTGTTTGAAATTTTCAAGTAAAAATGAGTTACAATTCTGACGATGAGTTTTAAACAACTGTTATAGCGGTTTGTTTATATATAAAAAGAAAAAACCCAAAAAGAAAATGTTGTATTTTTAAACAGCTCGGCGCAATGAGATGGCGCAATGTACCGCTGGTTTTCACACTCACGAGCATGCCGTACCGACAAGATACGCCGTGCTGTTTGTCGTTGCACTATGGAGTTTCGATCGTTTGGAATTCCATTTTGATGTGTCAGGCCAATTGGGCTGCGCGAGTTTTGACATTCACGAGCGCATTTTGGAGTGATAGCAAGCCATTTGGAAGGATGGCACGATCGTGAATGGGGGCCTTTACCTTACATTGTTCAGTGACAGCGCATCAACTCTTGACCTATCGTACATTAAACTATCGTAGATTGATCATCAACATCATTTGATAAAAAAACATTGAGCGAAATACCGTCTGGCAGTTTTTTGTTAGCTTCATTAGCATGTTTTAAGAGGGTTTGCTTTTAATTATTTATATATATATATATATATATATATATATATATATATATATATATATATATATATATATATATATATATATATATATATATATATATATATATATATATATATATATATATATATATATATATATATATATATATATATATATATATATATATATATATATATATATATATATATATATATATATATATATATATATATATATATATATATATATATATATATATATATATATATATATATATATATATATATATATATACATACATACATACATACATACATACATATATATATATATATATATATATATATATATATATATATATATATATATATATATATATATATATATATATATATATATATATATATATATATATATATATATATATATATATATATATATATATATATATATATATATATATATATATATATATATATATATATATATATATATATATATATATATATATATATATATATATATATATATATATATATATATATATATATATATATATATATATATATATATATATATATATATATATATATATATATATATATATATATATATATATATATATATATATATATATATATATATATATATATATATATATATATATCCATAAACTAATAATAATAAACTATATCTGAATTTAACTAAATGCAAGACTATCACATTTACAAAAAACAAAAACATTATCGAACATAATTACTACATCGACACTCATCCACTTGACAAAGTCAACAATATTCGGGATCTAGGAATTGTATTTGATAGCAAACTGCATTTTGACATCCATGTTGAAAACATTATTAACAAAGCATACAAAATGATGGGATTTGTGCTTAGATTAACTAAACAATTCAAGAAAACCAGCTCATATTTGATGTTATATAATACGTTAGTCCGCCTACAACTCGAATATTGCTCTCAAGTATGGAATCCACATTACAACAAATACGCAGACAAAATTGAATCAATCCAGAAAAAATAGCTCAAGATTATGCAATACAGAACACAGAATCCCCGACTACCATACACTGACCTACTTAATAATAGCATACAATCTATGCACACTAAAAGAGAGACGTACCCTAATTGACATGACAACACTACACAAAATAATCAATAGCACTTTTGACTGTCCAGCACTCGTTAGCGCAATTAACATACATGCACCACTCAGATGCCTACGAAATAATTTACTCTTCCTTCCCTCAACTTCAAAAACAAATGCAGGATTTAGGAAACCAACAAACAGAATGTGCAATGAATGCAACAAAACCTTCCCAGACACACACATCTTCTCCAAATCATACGCAGCATTCAAACATGAAATACGACACATTCAAAAATCATCACCACAACACGCGATGACATAATACACATACTCATAACACCACTTGTACTTTTGAATTATGGCTTCTTAATTTTTTATTTCAATATTTTAACGATTTTTATGTTTTTGTATAATTATTGTTTTTTTTTGCCCCTTAATGTTTTGTATAATCAATTTCTTAACTACTCTTAATGTTTTGTATAATCAATTTCTTAACTACTTCATTTCATTTATGTTATTTCTTTATTAATTATATACTTGTTATTATTATTTTATGGCCTTTTATTTGTTATTGTGTTACTCTGCAAACTAAATTGTGAATACTGTAAGGTTGCAGATAAACGTCGACTTAACATATTGCTATTAGTTATACACATTTATATTAACTGTAACTGTTTGTATTCCTTAATAAATAAAATAAAATAAAAATAAAATAAACTGAATATTTAGAGATCAATGTCAACATTCCAAAACAACAAAAATATTGACTTTTGTCGTAGTACTGCGCATGCTGCGCTCAAAGATTTGGTGCCGAATGGGTAGTTTGAGGTGACTATTAATTTAATGTAACCTGGTAAAAATAGCCATGAGTATGCAAAACATAGCCCACCCTTTTCATTATCTTGATCATGCTTCTGCTGCTCATCACAATTTGATTGCACGCACCGTTTCATTTGCACTAAAAATACACATTTGAAACAAATGTGGATATTTTCCAAATCAGATGACGGAGGCCAGTGTGATTTTCTGCAAATGTATTAAAATTCATAATATTATCTTCTTATAATGTCTGACTGTAGGTATAATAATAGGTACAACTGATATGGACGAGTCCTTCCGTTTGTTAAAATATATAGCATTCCCGCCTTCCGAGCATATTTTTAGTGAATTACCATATTAAATACCTAATCCGGAAGAGATTTGTATGAGATCACGTCCTAGAAATAATAATGAAACCTACGGAATTATTATTTGCATATATGAAACGATCTTCCACTCATTAAATTTTAGCTTGGCAGTGTATAAACTGGGTCGGTTTTAATGTATGCTGGCGCCCTTCGCAGACTCTGAGGTCTTAATAATTGTTCCCCGGGGGCGAATAGCTCCGGGCACGAAAATGATATGATCTCTGGCGTACAATTTCGAAATAAACCTATGAACACTTGAAACAGTGGTTCATAACTTTTACAATATAACTGTTTGATGACTTGTTTTCTAAACGCATCAATCCATAATGTATCCAGTTAAGAAAAGGCTGTTTTTTTGTACAAGCATTTTATAATTTTTGACATTCAAATATAAAGTAAATAAAGTTTTATTAGGTAAATAAATAAAAAACACTAAAAATTAATACATTGATACTTTACGTCTATTACTTTGTGGCTCATTTAAACTAACGAAGTAGGAGGTTTTATTTTAATAATTAAATAACACAGTTTTAATCCACAGTGAGTTTTTATTTTTACTGCTTGTATGTATCTTATTGATTGAACATTTTACCATGTATAATTAGGTTTTCCCTATTTCTTAGTAATTACTTGTATTCAGCTTTCTTTTCTCTGTATGTATTGACTTTATATTCCCATCCCCCCTCCTATCTCCCTCATACCTCACGTACCCCCATTTGATATGTAACATTTTGTTTTAATTTTGTATTTAGTTTGAATTTTGCCTCTGATGATGCTGGCTGAGCCCAGTGAAAGCGCTTAGGCAGTAAAAATAAAAACTCACTTTGGATTAAAACTGTGTTATTTAATTATTAAAATAAAACCTTCTATTTAATAATTATGAACTTCCACTGTGTCAACGAAAAAACCTTAAAATTATTAAAAAATAATAATAATAAATAAATATTATAACATTTTTTGTTTATACCACTTTTGAGTATTTAACGCTTTCTCATCCTAACAAACTTATAAAACAAACATATACCTAAACATATTTTTTTTATCATTTACCAAAATTTAGACATATTTAATAAATCGCAACCTTCTGATTAATTTTAGACAGCAAATAAATACCCCCCCCCCAAATATTGTCATTAGAAATACACAAACTCTGAATGTGTCTAAGTTCTAAATGATCAGAAAATTATTCAAAAATCGATTGCGAAATTCCAGTACAAACAGAAATGTAAATTAAAAGAGTGTAAAATTAGAAAATCGCATAAATTCGACTGTAATGCGTCTAGCCAAGTAAGTATGTACCTATATAAACATTTATTTTTGAAACGTATCCTTTCTACAATTGTTTTTATTCGCTTTTCAAGTTAAATGTTTTGATTAGGCATCGTTAATTCTGTAATCGGCTAGTACTAAAAATACAAATGAACGTTTCAAAATAATCGCTTGAGAATATCTTTGATCTTTTTGAAAATAATCATTGATTGAATCTTAACCGGCGTAAGAGGGCGAAGAAAATTGATGGAAAAGGAAATTATTGGCAAGTAATTTAAATTTTATTATGTAGCCTATTAAGATTGTTGTCAAATTAACGAAAATATTTCTATGGGATATCGTAATATCGAATTATTTATTGATTTCCGCCTATCAAAATCAGACTTGTTCGTTTGAGAGTTCAAAGGACCTATAGGATATAATGTTTATACCCTCTAACGCAAGTTAACATCAAAAGAGGAGAAACTTTATACTCTCTTATTGTTAAAATAAGATTAATTAGTACTAAGGGAAGGAGTTTATAAATTAATAACCTTATTTGCAAATAAACTATTAAAAATACATCGTGTTCATTAATAAAATAGTACAAATAGATCGTGTTCACAAATAAACTATTAAAAATATCTTTATATCTTGAAGTTGTTTCCTCGTGGCACATTTTAACTAATATAATTAAAATAAATAAATATCTTAGGCCCGAATTAAAGATTCGTTCTCCAGCTTGAGACTGGTCTTGAGAACACGTTCTCAACCAAAATGGTATTAAAGAAACAAAAGTCACTGAGCTTGATCTCAAGACCGGTCTCGAAATGTATAGAAGAGTTGAAATCGCTTCGAGACAGCTATCCCGCTGTCTTGAGAACGGTCTCAATGAGAGAGAAGGAGACAGCGCTTTACACAAAAAAGAGATGCATATAGACACGGACGAATTTCGCATTAATTGCTATTTTGACGTTTACATTGTTAGCGGTACTAAAATGGATCGAGAATCTTATTTAGACCCTTCTGAGAGTAATTAACGTACAATCATTCATAAATTAACCATGTGAATTAAATTTTGTAAGATTTCATAAAATTTCCGGTACATCCAGTAAATATCATGTTGTTATTCTATGCATGTTGTATCATATTTTGAAATGGCTGCCTTTCCTGAATCTATTAATTGTAGGTACACATATTCCCGTAATATGCTATATGTCAAATAAACGAAGAAGTATTTCATTTCCTCTTTCGAATAAAATGGTCGACATTTTCACTATTTAATCACGTATCATAATATTATGGTGCATAAATTTCTCTACACTTTCGAAGATTACCAAGACAACGAATTTTCAAAATATCTATAAATAGATATTCCAACTCAATGCTACTGTTGGGGATACGAAGCGGCAAACCCCTCCGGTTTGCCAACATTATAAATATCCCCACCATGCCGCACGCTCGCCAGTTCTCTCGCGGCACCGTCAAATAAACAACTTCAACCAGAACACGCTTTTCATTTGATCAATCACATCAAGTAGGTTAAATACCTAAAGTGGAGACAACCGACGTGATTTTTGCCTACGTGGGTAGCGTTTCGTGTTTCATTTCTCCGCTCCCACGGACAAAACATAAACAGGTGCCGCGATCAAATTGCTGACTGTTGTCCAAAGAGATAACAATGTGTTTCTGAGAACTCAAGTTTTTTGCTGACTTTCATTCGCATGTGAAAATTCGCCACCAAGTTTTCCCAAACAACATTTTGTGAAAAGTAACTTTGATTTTTTTTACTGTGTCGACATTTTTTTTTCTCCAAGTGATTAACAATTCGAACATTCATATCCAATGTGATTTATTCTTTCGTTTTTTTTTTAAATGTCCTATAACGATTCAGAATCTTATGCGCACGAAACAGTCTCGGAGATGATGCCGATTTCTATTGGCAACAAATTGCCAGATTTCTGGAAGGACCAACCGAAACTCTGGTTCCACCAGTTTGAAGCGGTGGTGTCGCCGTTAAAACAGAGCGACGAAACATCTTACAATATTTTGATAACGAAACTAGGGAGAGATGAACTGCGACAAGTCAGTGACATCTTATCCAAACCACCAGCCACAGCCAAATATGCGACCATCAAAAGTAGGTTGCTACAGGCATATGAAGAATCAGAAGATCGCAAGTTGCAGCAGCTTCTGGGACCCTTAGATATCGGAGACCAAAGACCGTCACAGTTTCTTAGGGCGATGAAGGAACTAGCCACCGACAAACTCCCAGAAGCCACACTCAAGATGCTATGGCAAGGAAGACTGCCGCAAACTATCCGCGCTGTCCTAGCTGTATGCGACACAACAGACCTCAACAAACTAGCCCAAATTGCGGACAAGATTTTTGATACCGCACACAACCAGACTGTGGTGGCCGAGGTAAGACAGTCCATCTCGCAACAACCCTTGATGGACGAGATGGTCCGCTCATTACAGTGCCTACAAGTGGAAGTAGCAGCGCTCAGAAGTAAACAAGCCAACACGAACAGACCGCAGTGGCGACAACGCTCACGTTCACGATCACGACCACACTATAATAGAACCCCCTACAGAGACAGAAGTACGTCAACACAAAACGAAAATCCTTCCTACAAATGCTGGTATCATACCAAATTCGGAACCGCAGCAAAACGATGTAAGGAAGGTTGCACATATATGTCGGAAAACTAAAGCAGGCGCCGACGATCGAGACAGTCGGCGTCGAAAGCACGTCTCGCCTATGTGTTACAGACAGAGAAAGTCGAACACAATTCTTGGTAGACACGGGTGCCGACATTTCCGTCTTATCAAGACATCACTTCAGATCATCTATTCCGACAGAATACAAACTATATGCCGCAAACGGATCGAAAATAAATACATATGGAAAAAAATCACTAATCCTGAACTTGGGACTGCGAAGACCGTTCCGATGGACATTCGTTATCGCCGATGTAAAAAGGTCCATCCTCGGCGCAGATTTCCTACGAGAAAACCAGCTACTCGTGGACTTACATGGAAGAAAACTAGTGGATAAGGTGACAACCCTGTCCACCAAAACGTCCGTGTCCAACTGTCCCAGTAGCAAGATCTACGCTGTGGATGTCACCAACCGTTTCCATCAAATCATACATGAGTATCCGGGCGTTACAAGGCCGGATACCTTCAAGGAAACTCCCAAACATGACGTCTACCATCACATCATCACCACGGGACCGCCGATCTGTGAAAAAGTACGACCATTAAATCCTGCTAGATATAAAGCAGCTAAAGAAGAATTCGAGAAGATGTTAGATCTTGGTATTTGTCGACCTTCGAAGAGTCCGTGGGCTAACCCATTACATATCGTCAACAAGTCCTCAGGAGAGGCCAGAGCATGTGGTGACTACCGTAGACTCAACGCTATCACAACGCCAGACCGATATCCAATACCCCGACTATTGGATTTCACCTACGTTTTAGAAGGAAAAACAATTTTTACCAAAATAGATTTATGTCGAGCGTACCACCAACTTTCTATCGCACCGGAGGACGTTCCAAAGACAGCAATAGTGACTCCTTTCGGACTTTTTGAATTTACGAAGATGAACTTCGGCCTCCGTTGCGCTGCCCAAACTTTTCAAAGATTTGCAGACATGATTTTTCGCGGTCTTAACTTTATTTTTGTGTATTTAGACGATATCCTAATTGCGTCAGAAAACGAAGAACAACATGTCGATCATCTACACCAAGTTTTATCAAGATTGGACAAATATGGACTAACTATCAATATCAATAAGTGTGAATTCGGAAAAACTCGAATAAATTTCCTCGGGTACGAAATTAACAGTGAAGGCGTTACGCCTACAAAAGACAAAGTGAAAATCATTGCAGATTATCCCAAACCAAAGACTATTGAAGAATTACGCCGTTTTCTAGGCATGGTGAATTTTTATAGAACCTCAATTCCTCAAGCAGCAACAAAACAAAAGAAACTTAATGAATATCTCCATAACGCCAAAAAGAAAGACAAATCGCCGATACATTGGACACCAGACGCGGATGAAGCGTTTCAACAATGTAAAGACAGCGTCGTAAGCGCCATCACATTGTTTCATCCTGTGAATAATGCACCATTATCTCTTATGACAGACGCCTATGGAACGTGCGTAGGATCTGTTTTACAACAAAGAGTGAATAATCAATGGCAACCACTCGGTTTTTTCTCGAAGAAATTAAGCGAAACGCAGCAACTATATAGTACTTACGATCGAGAGTTGCTAGCCATATACATGTCCATCAAACATTTCCGCAATATGATAGAAGGCAGAGAGGTAATTGTTTATACGGACCATAAACCCCTCACTTTCGCCCTAACCAAGAAGATGACGTCATCCGACACACCACGCAGACTTAGACATCTAGATTTTATTTCCCAATTTTGTAATCAGATTAAATATGTCCAAGGAGAAGAAAATTCTGTGGCAGACGCATTGTCACGTATAGAAGAAGTACATCTTCCGATCTTATTCGACTTCGGTGAACTCGCGAAAGAACAAGAAAAAGATGAAGAATTACGCGAGCTGAAAAAGCAGAGTAATCTTCATTTCAAAAATATAAGCGTGACTGACACGGGTCATCAACTTTCATACGAGATATCGATGAAGCAAGCGAGATTATACCTACCTCTGAAATTTAGAAGAAAGGCGTTTGATAAGATACACAATATGAGTCACCCAAGTATCAACTCAACTCGACGTTTAATGACACAGAGATACATTTGGACGAACATAAACAAAGATGTTTCACAGTGGGCGAGGCATTGTTTACATTGTCAAAAGGCAAAAGTCGGTCGACATACGATCTCGCCACTTGGCGATTTTCCGACCGTGAGTCGATTCGAACACCTACATATCGATACAATTGGGCCAATGCCGATTTCACAGGACAACAGATACTGCGTCACAATGATTGATCGTGAAACATCCTGGCCTGAAATAGTTCCTGTGCAGAACATAACAGCAGAGACAGTAGCCGATGCTCTCGTTACGACGTGGATTTCCAGATTCGGATGCCCTGCTTATTTGACTTCAGACCAAGGACGCCAGTTCGAGTCTGATCTATTTAACCAGCTTGCTAAGAAGTTCGGTATAGATAGAAGAAGAACGACCGCATATAACCCCAAGGCCAATGGGAAAATTGAGAGGTTTCACAGAACCCTTAAGGCTGCCATCAAGGCACGTTGCGATGATAACACTCACTGGACTCAAGAACTTCCTATTATCTTGTTAGGGTTACGCTCCGCCCTCAAACAAGACACCGGTTACAGCCCAGCCCAAATGGTTTACGGCGCATCGCCGAGACTACCTGGTGATTTTTTTGTGCCATCTAAGCCAAAAATCAACGACACCAGCTATACCACCTCCCTCATCAATTTTTTCAACAACACTATTCCCTCACCTGGAAGACGCCCTGCCGCGACCAGGGCTACTTTTCAATCTCCAGACCTGGAGACAAGCTCCCATGTTTTCCTGAGGAGAGAGGTGAAAAAACCGCTTACGCCTCCATATGAAGGTCCTTACCAAGTCTTGGAACGGCACCCAAAATTTTTCAAAATCCAAACACCCTCTAAAGTTGTCACCGTTTCTATTGATCGTCTAAAACCTGCCTACATGTTGCGGACAGACGACTCAATTTCTTCGTCAGCTAATTTGACAGACACAAACAACTCGAGGCAAAGTCCAATTACTGCACCCGTTCATTTACCGATCGCTGAGCCAAATTCCAGTGAACACACACGTGTACCTGTGTTGCAAGCGGAACCTGCTCGTTCAGCAAATTCCTCGACACATGTTTTCACCAACAATGCACCTGCACCGTCAACAACGGTAACAACTCGCGCTGGTCGAGTCATCAGAAAACCAGTACGTTTTTCGTTTCAAGCAAATTGAGAAGCCCAAGCCCCAACATGGGGTTCAAGCAAACACGGCCAGGCAACACATTTTTCTGTTCACGCCTAGGCAACACCGGATAGACCAGGACTGTAGAGGCTTACACAGCTACTCGTCTTGGAAACCAAAATCCCAAATAGACTTTCATAATTCTACAGTGCCACATAAACATTTTACCCGACATTTTTCGTCTTGTATGATACCCAAGTGATACCTATTTCTTATCTAGTGTTATATTATGTCAGTGTTTCTAAACTATATCATGTGAATCATTTTCTTGTGAACTATGTACATTCGATTTAAACGTTCCTATTTTATTTACACAGAAGCATTTTTACCAATATTGCAGCTAATATTAAGACCATGGCTCAAACTAGATTTTCGATGTTACATATTATTTTCTACTCAACATATTTCTATTCAGCATAATAGTAACTTCAATAATAAATGTTTTCAATTGTTTTCCCAGGGGACGCCTTGTGACAACCTTTGAACGACATTGTTTTTATTCAAAACGCGCTTGAGTCGGCGATTTAAGGCCTGATCGTTGATTCCAGACGAAACATCGAGAAAGTCTAGTTTGCTTTTTATTTCATAAATATAATTTCATTTATTATGCATTTTTCAAAAGTAAATTTACAATGACTAATCGGCTCGCAGCTACTGATAAATATTAAACATGTAATATGATACCGCGGAACAATTACGATAAGACACTGACTCGACCGACCCATTTGTACAACCGATATATTTTATAAACAAACCTTTTATGTTGTATCAACACTACACATATCAGTGTTTCTCAAACTGTGAATGTATTGTTTTATTATTAAGATTTATAACAAACATTTTTGTCAATTTTTTATAACATGTACGATTTTTTTATATAACGTTATCACTTGAGGGTGAGCACTGTTGGGGATACGAAGCGGCAAACCCCTCCGGTTTGCCAACATTATAAATATCCCCACCATGCCGCACGCTCGCCAGTTCTCTCGCGGCACCGTCAAATAAACAACTTCAACCAGAACACGCTTTTCATTTGATCAATCACATCAAGTAGGTTAAATACCTAAACTACCAACATAACAACGCTGAGATTATTGCCATTCATGAGAAAAAGTACTTATTTATAGAGCTGCATCCAAATTTTTTTCGAGTACGCTTTCTCGAATGAGACGGCGTACGTATTTTACTTTTAATTCGGATTTTCGAGCATGATCTCAAGATAGTCTTGAGATGACACATTTGGAGAACGGTCTTGAGAATTATTCTATAATTTGGGCCTTAGTGTCAACCACGTTTGAGTAATTTTACATATATCAACTAGTTTCGGAGATGTAACCGCTGCTTCGTCCAGACAGACTTATACTAAACTTACTATGTATGTACGTATGAAACGTGTGCATAGAACTATAAATCAAAAAGTTGATGGGCGGAGTTTACATTGTTAGAAGCATGGGCTGTCAACGGAAAGATATTAAATAGTGTTATTCAAATGTAATTGGTTATTAATTATTTTTTTTGCTATACAAACACTTACAAATTACAACACAAAATCAACTACTCTTTAAATCAACAATCAGATACCTAACCAACTGAGCCACGTAAGGCTGACAATGTTAAATTCGTGGAATACAATAATGACTAACGTTAAATTCGTGGAATCTAATAGTGACTTATGTTCAATTCGCGGAATCCAATAGTGACTAATTTTAAATTTGTGAAATCCAATAGTGACTTGTATGTCATGTCCTTACTCTTTCTACATATTTTTGTATTAAATATAGTCTGTTTCGTCTTCTCCAATAAATTCAAATAAAATAAATTATACCACACAGACTAATATATTATCATGTCATCGAGGGAGATCGCGATCCACTTCCACGCCGGCGACGCTATAGAGCCCATTGGCCCTGTTCGCCACCGGACGCAGCCGCAACATCGGACAAACACAAAATATCCACCATCCATCGGGTTCAACCACTGCCCCCGAGAATCCAACCACACACGTCAGGGCCTCCGATTGGTCTCGAAATCGGCCGCTAAGAACACTCCGTTTCAAGTCGGAGGGGCTTGTACCCCGACCCCTCGGTCCTCGTGTTGGCGTGCGAAGGTTCCGCGGGCTAACACCGGGGGCATCCGACGCAATCATCACCTGTCAGATTTGACGTCTAGTTGTACACAGGATGTCTGACCCGACGTCTGCGCCGGCGGTGTGCCCGAACCACACAACAACATTCGCCACAGTTTGACGAGTAACTGCCGAGCGAGACTAGAGGCGTCCGTCCTGCTCTTCTCTAAGTACAGAATTGACGAGGGCACAACAGCGTCGGCCGCCCACCCCCGCCTTTACTGCCTAGGCCCTTAGAGCCGCAACCTAGGCCCATGTCAGTATTCTTTCTTTATATTTTTGTATTAAATAGACTCTGTTTCGTCTTCTCCAATAAATTCAAAATAAAATAAATGACTATGTAGGGCCGAAAATCTAGTGTCGGTATTTTTTTTATTAGAAAATTTAGTATCAAGATCACAGCCGAAAATTCGCTTAAGGGATTAGGCAAAATAAAACATTTTAATTGTATTTTTATTAACAAATAAAATAAATTAAAAAAAATATTGAAACTAATCTACATATGTATCATGTCATTATTCTTTCAATATATTTTTCTTATTAAATTGAGTCTGTTTTGTCTTCTCTAATAAATTCAAATAAAATAAATTATGATTATCATCTTATTATCCTTTCTTTATATTTTGCGTATTTAATAGTCCGATTTGTTTTTCACAATAAATTAAAATAAAATAAATAAATTATTGACTTCTTATTTTGACTTTATGACCCACGAAAGCTGTTATCCGTTTTGAATAAATGTAATAATTTAAATCCTTAAAATGAGTAAACTTATAGTTTGGGCTGTAAAAGATACAAAAGTATTATTTTTTATGCACTCAAACTATCCTTAAAACTACTTTCGATAAGTTTCTTAAAAATTACATGTATTTTTTAACAGATTTTTAATTATCTCAATAGAGACGAAGTTGGAATATTTATTGTAGGAGAACCGGGAAATCAAAAAAAAAAAAAAATCTGTTAAAAAATATCTTTGACTCCCGACAGGGAAAAAAATCCAATGTTTGCGCATATGCAATAATAAAAATATTCGATTACTTACACATTGGTACAAGTAGGTAAATAAGACAATAATGACCTTATAAGTCTGGCGCAATTCAGGGGTGACTTCTATGCGAAAAATGCATTGTCACCTCAGATATAAGAATTGTAGCTTTCATTATTTACAAAAAACCAATTCTCTCAATAGATGGCGTTACAACAAAATAAATAAAAAATAATAAGATTGTTGTTCATAATTTCACCCATAGATGGCTGTAGTAAAAATTCCTTATTTTCAAGCGAAAAGAATTTCAGTATTACAATATATAGAATTTTCAAAATTGAATTGATAGGGATCTCATTAAAAAGGCATAATTGGTGAACGTTGCGCAAGCGCATAAAGTGATCACGTAAACCAGCCGATGACAGGTCGTAAGCCCTGTAGGTGCCTTGATTTCCCGGTTCTCCTACAATAAATATTCCAACTTCGTCTCTATTGAGATAATTAAAAATCTGTTAAAAATATCTTTGACACCCGACAGGGAAAAAAATCCAATGTTTGCGCATATGCAATAATAAAAATATTCGATTACATGTATTTTTTGTTTTTTTTTTGTTTATATCAGTTTGATACCCAGCCTTGTGTGAGTCTTTTCAAAACAACACAAATGCTCCCGTTAACAATAATTGTAGGAAGCTTTTTATAATTTTTGTTTGCTTTATATTTTTAATAGTACTTATCGTATATTTGAACTTAATAAATATTTCCTTGAAATTATTACGCAATATTATTCTGTTTTCTATATCACTAGAGTTATTTCGTCTAACTCGCTTCGGTACACCAACACAATATCATATAAATATGTAATAAAAAAATAAACTTGTTTTTTTTTGTACATACAATAGAGACGCTATAAATCTTTATTTCTGTTAGAATATCTAAGATAGCGAGAATTCATACAAATTGAATTTGTTTAAATATAAATAACACACAAATATAATATTGAAATATCACCTTTTTGACGCCAAAAAGTCTATAGGGGTTTTTTTCGTGCCATGCACGAAAAAAAGGTTCAGAAAAACTACTAGGGGTGATATTTTATGTGACTCTGGAGAAAATGGGTAAAGTGCAATCGGATAATAAAAAAAAATAGATTCGAAACATCTGGCGACAAACGATAAAAAAAGAAAAAAATAGGTGAGTTCGTTGTACCTGTTCAACGATTTACCTTTAATACATATTTATATTACCTACCCACCAACAATTTTCAACAATATTTTTCATTTTTTTATAACTAGTTGCATGTAACACATAATAATGTTCTGTATAAATTCTTGTAGAAAAACAATGGCATACCCCGATTTTCAACGTTTTTCTTATATTTTTAATAAAATATAAGGCGTAGTTCAACATATTTTTTTTTTAATTAAAGAAGACAAAAATATCTAGAAAAATATGATGTGACGTCGCATTAATGCTTCAGGTTTAGTAAATAAATCTAAAAACCATTTATTTTCCATTAAGCGCCATTGCGAAATAAAAGTTTTTTTGGTCTTTGAACTTAACCTGATGCATTAATGCAACGTTACATCGTATATTTCCAGATATTTTGATCATTTTTAATTTATAAAAAAATATAGTGCTCTATGTATATATAGTTTGTTCCTTCATCCAAAATGTTCCTTCATACACGCGTCTTGGATTTAAACTGCCTCTTCCTTCAATAGAATTTCATTCTCTTGAACGAATCTACAGTTGGATTATCTGTATCCGTTTATCAATTAAAATAACCGTACAATATATTTATCCGTACCAACATAAATTCAAATAACTGTTTTGTATTCCGTTTTGTTTATCAATATTAAATTATTTCTTATTATATAAGTATATAAGGTCTTTGGTATATACCTTCATTAATTAACATAGCTGTATTATATCTTTATCTGTTCATAAATATTAATATTTTCTGTATTATAACCTTATCCTCTGTTCATCAATTATTAAAATTAGTGTATCATATCATTATCCGTACTTCAACTAATTTTAATCGACAGTTTGCCGTCTATACAGTTAACTAACGAATATGCATATTAAGGTCATATCTTTTTGCAATTAAGGACATTTTTTATTTAAGGAATTGGTCTTTTAAGTTTTAATGTTTTATTGTTTACTGTTTTTTTTTGCCTTACGATTGAAGAAACTGATTGAATGTTAATGTTTCATTGAATACTACTATGTACATGTGTTAAAATATTTCTTTTCTTTGTTTAATTTTTTGATTATTCCTTCACTTGATAATGAAAATATATTTAAAAGAGGAATTTATTTATTTACCTGCCTATTGTATATTGATAAATTTGATATTCTCTTTTTTTTATTTTATTTTATTTTTTTACTAGCCTTTATGTCCCGCCGTTGGCCAAGAATGTAAAATTGTGAAGGAATAAGCAATCGTTTTTATAATATTGTCACCCAATTATTTTGCAATATCGGACTATGAAAAGTGGTTTGAAATTTGATTGAGTTTAAGCATTGTAAAATGTTCAAGTGATGGCCACAACCCATTCTTTTTTATATATTGCTATAAAGTGTGAATGAAGTATAATATACAATTTCTGCACGCATGGACTACGCGAAATGGTTTTAAATATGACTGTTTATCAACGTTGTAAAGAGATTGGTTTGGTCACAACCTCCATTTTTAAATATTATCATCGATAACAAATTGTAATATGTACCTAGTGAAAATTTAGTAATTTTGGATGTTGGAATGTGGTTAAAATTTGATTAAGTAATGTACTGAAAAGATCTAGTGTTGGTCACATCCCATTCGTTTTTATATTTTTTCATCAAGTGTGTATTATATATTTTTGCACAATTAGACTGATAGACATAAAATTGACACAAAAATCTACATTAACGAAGAAGAAGACTTAAACAAATAAATAGTTTTAAATAATAAACTAATAATAAACTATTTTCTTCGTAAATAGTTTTTAATTTGAATATAAACGTTGTGAAGAGTTCAGTAATGGCCACAACCCCCATTCTTTAAATATCGTCAACGAAATCAAATATGAAGGTGTTGAAAATTATTCAAAATAGGATGATATAAATGGTTTAAATTTGATTAAACAAAAGTATTGAAAAGATTCTAGTGCAGGTTACATCGTCACATCCCACATACTAGGTATTCGTTTTTACATATGTATTTTCATCAGGTGTGCATATCGTTAATAATATTTCTGCACAATAGACTATTATACTTAATAGACTATTATTAAGCCTAAATAAAAAAGAAAAGAATAAGTATAAGACTATAAGAAATAGTTTGTTAAAAAAACTATCAAAATGGTCTACATAAAATAAGAAAAAATACATGAAATAGAAGAATTAGACTATTGGAAATAGATTGTATAAAAACTGACTAAAAGGTCTTCATAAAAGAAGAAGAAGATTAATCTTTAGGAAATAGTTTGTTTAAAATTCACCAAAGTTCTACATAAAATAAGAAAACGAAGAAAAAAACTGAAGGAAATAGTTTGTGTAAAAACTGTAAGGTCTACATAAAATTAAGAAGAAAAAGAATTAGACTCCATGAAACGTCGCTTCAGACCCTTCAGAACATCCCGTCCCTTCAGGTCCTTCAGAACCTCCCGTCCCTTCAGGCCCTTCAGTACCTCCCGTCCCTTCAGGCCCTTCAGTACCTCCCGTCCCTTCAATCCATCATTACGTCCCTTCCAATCAGGCTCTTCAGTACCTCCCGTCCCTTCAGGCCCTTTTTTACCTCCCGACCCTTCAGGCCCTTTAGTGCATCCCTTCCCTTCATTACATCCCGTCCCTTCAGTCGGTTAAGAAAAGTTTAAATCCAGAAACCATCCTGGAAGAACCGAGAAGAGATGAAAGGACCTTCTTTCCCCAGGAAACTCCACCTTCAAAGATAAAGTGACTAAATACACGAAGAAGAAGAAGAAAAAAGTTTAAATCCAGATACCTGCGAAGATATGGCAAGAAAATTGGACATTCTTCTCCCAGGATAGTCCACCTTCATAGGTAAAATGACCAAATGCACGATGAAGAAGAAAAAGAAGAAGAAGAAAAAAGTTTATAGACTTGGAAGACTTTCGAAGAGTTGGAAGGACAGTTGGACCTTCTTCTCCCAGTATTCTCCAACTTCATAGGTAAAATGACCAAAAATACACGAAGAAGAAGAAGAAAAAAGTTTAAATCCAGAAACCTGCGAAGAGATGGAAGGACAATTGGACCTTCTTCTCCCAGGTTAGTCCACCTTCAAAGGTAAAATGACCAAATACACGATGAAGAAGAAGAAGAAAAAAGTTTAAATCCAGGAACCTGCGAAGAGATGGAAGGACAGTTGGACCTTCTTCTCCCAGGTTACTCCAACTTCATAGGTAAAATGACCAAATACACGACGAAGAAGAAGATGAAAAGAAGAAGAAAGTTTAAATCCAGAAACCTGCGAAGAGATGGAAGGAAAATTGGACCTTCTTCTCCCAGGATAGTTCATCTTCATTGGTAAGATGACCAAATACACGACGAAGAAAAAGAAGAAAAAAGTTTATATGCAGAACCCGTCCTGGAAGACCTGTGAAGAGATGGAAGGACAGTTGGACCTTCTTCTTCCAGAATACCCCAACTTCATATGTAAAATGACCAAATACACGATGAAGAAGAAAAAAGTTTAGATCCAGAAACCGTCCTGGAAGACCTGCGAAGAGATGGAGGGACAGTCGGACCTTCTTTTCCCAGGATATTCCCCTTTCAATGACCAAATACACGAAGAAGAAAAATAATAAGAAAAAAGTTTAAATCCAGAAACCATCCCGGGCATACGCTCGACAATTCACCAAAGTTTCATTGTAATCTGACAAACGGTTTAGGAGCACATAGCATACATGCATCAATTCATGCATACATAAATAAATAAATAAAATAATTTTCCTATAGGAAATCAATTATGCAATTTTATTATGCCTATATCTTTACTAATAATTAACAGACTTTTACAATATATGTCTTGTGTTTCATTTGTCTTGTGTAACTTGCTGTAATGTCTTGTATTAAAATGGCGGGGTTATATGTACATTTGTACAAAACGCTTACTTTAAAAATAAGTTAAACATTATAATTTGACAAAATATTCACCATGTTTTTCACTTAAAAGCTAAGTTATACTTGAAAATATATTTTTTGTATGGTTATTGTGGATTTAAATAAAATAAAATAAATAAGAAACGGCTTAAGTTGTCGCGTGACACTTTTCGCATGACACTTGTTGCTCGAGTGTCAAGCCACAAGTGGAAAAAGAAAAAGAAAAGAAAAGAAAAGAAAAGAAAAGAAACGAAACGAAACGAAACGGAACAAAACGGAACTTGGAACTTGGAACCTGGAACTTGGAAGAACCTGGAAGAACCTGGAACAACCTGGAACTTGGAAGAACCTGGAACTTGGAAGAACCTGGAACTTGGAAGAACCTGGAACTTGGAAGTACCTGGAACTTGGAAGAACCTGGAACATGGAGAACCTGGAACTTGGAAGAACCTGGAACTTAGAAGAACCTGGAACTTGGAAGAACCTGGAACTTGGAAGAACCTGGAACTTGGAAGAACCTGGAACTTGGAAGAACCTGGAACTTGGAAGAACCTGGAACTTGGAAGAACCTGGAACTTGGAAGAACCTGGAACTTGGAAGAACCTGGAACTTGGAAGAACCTGGAACTTGGAAGAACCTGGAACTTGGAAGAACCTGGAACTTGGAAGAACCTGGAACTTGGAAGAACCTGGAACTTGGAAGAACCTGGAACTTGGAAGAACCTGGAACTTGGAAGAACCTGGAACTTGGAAGAACCTGGAACTTGGAAGAACCTGGAACTTGGAAGAACCTGGAACTTGGAAGAACCTGGAACTTGGAAGAACCTGGAACTTGGAAAACCTGGAACTTGGAAGAACCTGGAACTTGGAAGAACCTGGATTTTGGAGGAACCTGGAAGAACCTGGAACTTGGAGGAACTTGGAAGAACCTGGAATTTGGAAGAACCTGGAACATGGAAGAACCTGGAACATGGAAGAACCTGGAACATGGAAGAACCTGGAACTTGGAAATACCTGGAACATGGAAGAACCTGGAACTTGGAAGAACCTGGAACTTGGAAGAACCTGGAACTTGGAAGAACCTGGAACTTGGAAGAACCTGGAACTTGGAAGAACCTGGAACTTGGAAGAACCTGGAACTTGGAGGAACCTGGATTTTGGAGGAACCTGGATTTTGGAGGAACCTGGAAGAACCTGGAACTTGGAAGAACCTGGATTTTGGAGGAACCTGGAAGAACCTGGAACTTGGAGGAACTTGGAAGAACCTGGAACTTGGAAGAACCTGGAACTTGGAAGAACCTGGAACTTGGAAGAACCTGGAACTTGGAAGAACCTGGAACTTGAAAGAACCCTGAACATGGAAGAACCTGGAACATGGAAGAACCTGGAACTTGGAAATACCTGGAACTTGGAAGAACCTGGAACTTGGAAGAACCTGGAACTTGGAAGAACCTGGAACTTGGAAGAACCTGGAACATGGAAGAACCTGGAACTTGGAAATACCTGGAACATGGAAGAACCTGGAACTTGGAAGAACCTGGAACTTGGAAGAACCTGGAACTTGGAAGAACCTGGAACTTGGAAGAACCTGGAACTTGGAGGAACCTGGATTTTGGAGGAACCTGGATTTTGGAGGAACCTGGAAGAACCTGGAACTTGGAAGAACCTGGATTTTGGAGGAACCTGGAAGAACCTGGAACTTGGAGGAACTTGGAAGAACCTGGAACTTGGAAGAACCTGGAACTTGGAAGAACCTGGAACTTGGAAGAACCTGGAACTTGAAAGAACCCTGAACATGGAAGAACCTGGAACATGGAAGAACCTGGAACTTGGAAATACCTGGAACTTGGAAGAACCTGGAACTTGGAAGAACCTGGAACTTGGAAGAACCTGGAACTTGGAAGAACCTGGAACTTGGAGGAACCTGGATTTTGGAGGAACCTGGATTTTGGAGGAACCTGGAAGAACCTGGAACTTGGAGGAACCTGGATTTTGGAGGAACCTGGAAGAACCTGGAACTTGGAGGAACTTGGAAGAACCTGGAACTTGGAAGAACCTGGAACTTGGAAGAACCTGGAACTTGGAAGAACCTGGAACTTGGAAGAACCTGGAACTTGGAAGAACCTGGAACTTGGAAGAACCTGGAACTTGGAGGAACCTGGATTTTGGAGGAACCTGGAAGAACCTGGAACTTGGAAGAACCTGGATTTTGGAGGAACCTGGAAGAACCTGGAACTTGGAGGAACTTGGAAGAACCTGGAACTTGGAAGAACCTGGAACTTGGAAGAACCTGGAACTTGGAAGAACCTGGAACTTGGAGGAACCTGGATTTTGGAGGAACCTGGATTTTGGAGGAACCTGGAAGAACCTGGAACTTGGAGGAACCTGGATTTTGGAGGAACCTGGAAGAACCTGGAACTTGGAGGAACTTGGAAGAACCTGGAACTTGGAAGAACCTGGAACTTGGAAGAACCTGGAACTTGGAAGAACCTGGAACTTGGAAGAACCTGGAACTTGGAAGAACCTGGAACTTGGAAGAACCTGGAACTTGGAAGAACCTGGAACTTGGAAGAACCTGGAACTTGGAGGAACCTGGATTTTGGAGGAACCTGGAAGAACCTGGAACTTGGAAGAACCTGGATTTTGGAGGAACCTGGAAGAACCTGGAACTTGGAGGAACTTGGAAGAACCTGGAACTTGGAAGAACCTGGAACTTGGAAGAACCTGGAACTTGGAAGAACCTGGAACTTGGAGGAACCTGGATTTTGGAGGAACCTGGATTTTGGAGGAACCTGGAAGAACCTGGAACTTGGAGGAACCTGGATTTTGGAGGAACCTGGAAGAACCTGGAACTTGGAGGAACTTGGAAGAACCTGGAACTTGGAAGAACCTGGAACTTGGAAGAACCTGGAACTTGGAAGAACCTGGAACTTGGAAGAACCTGGAACTTGGAAGAACCTGGAACTTGGAAGAACCTGGAACTTGGAAGAACCTGGAACCTGGAACTTGGAACGCATAATAAACATTCTAATTTGTTATTATTATCTATTTATATTCTATTTTTCTGTAACAATTGCATTATTTAACACTGTTATTGATATAATATTTTATGTGATGTGCTTACACTGTTCTAGGCTAATATTTTATACCAATACACTTGAATACATGCTTTTATTTTACGAGTAAACAATCTGAATCCGAAAAACACGAATTTTAAAATGTTTTATATAAAATTGAAGAAACTCACAATTCACATTCGAATTTGTTATTATTTATGTATAGTCTATGTTTATGTAACTCTTGCATTATTTAACACTTTTGTTGATATAATATTTTATGTGATATGCTTACATTGTTCTCGGCTAATATTTTATACCAATACACATGACATTCTTGTAATATTTATTTATTTTAAACTAAAAATGCACGTTTTTATTTTGCGAGTAAACAACACAATGAATTCGAAACCGCAACTGATACTATTTGACTCTTATACATTTTTATGTCACAATAATACCAGGTATATAGTATGGTATCCAGTGGCCGAAAAATATAAAGTAGTATACTCACGCACGTCACGGCCTTTACAAGACGCTAAATGCTTTATTATTAAACTATTCATATTATGTATGTTATAAAAATATCGGTATAGAAAATTTTAAATCAATAATTACTTGCCAAAATATTTATTATATATTATTGGTATGAAATTTTATCTTGTCGAAACATATTAAAGCATATTGCAAACCTAGTTATAAATTGCACTTGATATATTTAATGCTATGCTCTACAGTATACACTTTAATTCTATATTTCATTTCAACTCATTGCTTTTATGCAAACTATCCAATACTAACCATTATTTATTTCATTTGTGATTGTTCTTATATACAATATCATTTTTATGACACTATAATATTTATGATGAAACGAATATTTTTAGTATGTTTGATGTAGAAGCGCAGATTGACAATACAGATCCAGTTACTATTGAGATTAATGACCCAATAGCATATTATAAAATATTTTCAAAATTATCCTTCCTCAAAATTATTGCCATGAACATAAGAAGCTGTAACAAAAATTTTGATGACTTTGTTGTTTTTCTTCACGAAATTAAATATGACGTTGATGTTATAGTCTTATCAGAGTGTTGGATCAATGATTTCTTTGTACCAAAGATGATTAATGGGTTCCTTGAGTACCATACAAAGCTTAATCGATCACAATCTGATGGAGTAATTGTTTACATAAAGACCCCTCTCAACCCTCAAGTTACAGAAATATTTATCGAAAACTCTAACTGCCTACAAATAAAACTATACTCAATAACAATATTAAGTTTATACCGATCACCACAGTATCGGAACATTGATACATTCATCAATTCCTTAGAAACTGCACTAACCAATGTCCCTAACAACAGTGATCTTATTTTAATAGGAGATATGAACATAGATATTCTTAAAAAAAATTCCACCCAAACATCAGAATATTTAGACCTCATGACGTACTTTGGACTGAAGTCCTATATTAATATTCCAACACGAGTGTCTTCACATTCAATGACTTGTATTGACCATGCCATGATAAGAACAACAAAAAATACACGCGCGGCAATTTACACCACAACTATTACAGATCATTATTCAACTATAATAGGTATATCAAACCAAATCCCTAATAATACTAAATCTTTATATTTTTCACAATTTAGAACTAATTTTGTCCAATTACAACAACAGACGCAAGAAGAAAAGTGGGAGTCTGTATATTGTACTGCGGATGTCAACATCGCTTTCAACAATTTCTATAGTTTATTAAGAGAAAAAATAGATAAATGCACAATTAAAAAATCAAAACAAAAAAAAGGGATCCCATTGAAACCATGGGTTACACCAAGCACCATCTTTTGCATTAAAAAACGAGACAAACTTCATAAACAGCTAAATATAAATCCTGATCCTATTGGTTTGTTCGAAGCCACAAAAACGAAAATTGTCCGAAATATCAAATATTATAAATTACTAGCTTTTATGTCCCGCCGTTGGCCAAGAATGTAAATTAGTGAAGGAATAAGCAATCGTTTATATAATATTGTCACAAAAAATATTTGCTAATTCGTAGTATGAAAAGTAGTTTGAAATTTAATTGAGTTTAAGCGATGTAAAATGTTCAAGTGATGGCCACAACCCATTTGTTTTTATATATAAGTAGGTACATACAATTTCTGCACGCATGGACTATGTTAAATGGTTTTAAATATGACTGATTATAAAGAGACAACGTTGTAAAGAGTTTGGATTTGGCCACAACCACTATTTTTATATATTGTCATCGAACGCAAATGTGTTTTAAATATTTAGTAATTTTGGATGATGGGAAATGGCTTAAAAATTAAATAAACAAAATTACTGAAAAGATTCTAGTGTTGGTCACATCCCATTCGTTTTTATATTTTTCGTCAAGTGTGCATACCTATAGATTATTATATTTTTGCACAGTAAAACTGATCTACATTACAGAAGAAGACTTAAATAGTTTTTAATTTGAGTATAAACGTTGTGAAGAGTCCAGGATGGCCACAACCCCGATTTTTTATTATATTGTCATCAAAATCAAATATGTAGTTATTGAAAATTAAGCAATATGTGATGATATAATAAATGGTGTAAATTTCGATTGAAAAAAAGTATTGAGAAGATTCTAGTGATGGTCACATCCCATTCGTTTTATGTATTTTCGTCAAGTGTGCATGTTGTTTATAATATTTCTATACAATAGACTATAAGACTTAAAACTAATCCAAAAGACTAAATGAAAAAAAAGAATAAGTATAAGACTATAACAAATAGTTTGTAATAAAAACTGACCCAATGGTCTACATAAAAGATACAATAGAAGAAGTACACAATAGTATGTAAATGTATTATATAAAAAATTGACCAAATGGTCTTCATAAAAGAAGAAGAAGATGAATTGAAATGTAGGAAATATTTTATATAAAATTCACCCAACGTCTACATTAAATAAGAAAACGAAGAATTAGACTAAAGGAAATAGTTTGTATAAAAACTAACCAAAAAATCTACAAAAAATAAGAAAAAGAAGAATTAGACTATAGAAAGTAGTTAATGTAAAAACTGACCCAACGGTCTACATATTAGAAGAATAATTATACGTCAGGAAATAGATTGTATAAAAACTAACGCAAAGGTCAACATAAAAGAAGACGAAGAAGAATTAGACTAAAGGAAAAGTTTGCATGAAAACTCTCCCTTGGTCTACATAAAAGAGGAAAAATTAGACTATAGGAAATTAGTTTATACAAAATTCAACAAAGGTCTACATAAAATTAGAAAAAGAAGAAATACGTTAAAAGAAATAGTTGGTATCAAAACTGGCCCAGAGGTCTACATAAAATAAGAAGAAAAATAATTAGATAATAGGAATAAGTTTGTATAAAAACTCACCCAAAGGGCTACATAAAAGAAGAGGAAGAAGATGAATTAGACTATAGGAAATAGTTTGTATAAAAACTCACCCAAGGTCTACATAAATTAAGAAACAGAAAAATTAGACTATAGGAAATAGTTTATTTATGAACTGTCCCAAATGACTTCACAAAAGAAGAGGAAAAGAAGAATTAAACTCCAAGAAATATCTTGTATAAAAAATCACCCAAAGGTCTACTTAAATAAAAGAAGAATTTCACTATAGTAAATAGTTTGTAGATTGAATAACATGTGTATTGTAGTTAACCATAGATAGTTTAATAATTTTCCTATACGAAATTAGTATATTGTTAGTTTTTAAGTAGTATTAGGTATGTAGGTACCTACCTACAATGATAAATCGAATAATCGAATTAATTTAGAACAAATTTTATTTGAATATCAGAATGTGTCCGTAACCATAGTAACCATAGAACATGTAAAAAATATCAAATGGTTTGTAGACATTTTTTGAATAATATGTAGGTACCTACATTGGTTTGTTCGATGCCATAAAAATGAAAATTGTCCGAAATATCAAATATTATATACAAATTATGCAATTTTATTATGCCTATATCTTTACTAATAATTAACAGACTTTTACAATATACGTCTTAAAACTTGCTGTAATGTCTTGTGTTTCATTTTATTATTTCATAATTTCATTTATTTCAAAGGTTTATTATTTTCAAGAACATATTCATTCGGTAGGAAAATGAAATATTGTATGAAAAGATATTAAAATGGCGGCGTTTATGTACAAAACGCTTACTTTAAAAATAAGTTAAACATTGTAATTATACAAAATATTCACCATGTTTTTCACTTAAAAGCTAAGTTATACTTGAAAATATATTTTTTTCGTGTAAATACGTACTTCTAACTTTTAAACTAACAGATGTTTGCGTGAAAAATGTACACTTTTTTGACAGATACGACTTGGAAAATTTTATATGAAAAAAATAATTATTGAAATATTTTTAAAATTCAGCATTTTTATCGCATTATTTTTAGCGTGACACTGCATCAGGTACACAGGTACACGTTCGCACATAAATTAGATTTTTAGATGCTTTTGGTTTTTCAGAAGGCGTGAGACAACACACACACACACACACACACACACACACACACACACACACACACACACACATACACACACACAGACACTAACATTTTGATTGCTTTATTACTTTAGATTAAATTTTATTTTGTAAACATACAGTCATATAACAAATTATACATCTAAAGTAATAAAGCAATCAATATGTTAGTGTGTGTGTGTATGTGTGTGTGTGTGTGTGTTTGTCTCACGCCTTTTGAAAAACCAAGAGCATCTAAAAATCTAATTTATGTGCGAACGTGTACCAGTATACCTGATGCAGTGTCACGCTAAAAATAATGCGAATAAAATGCTGAATTTTAAAGATATTTCAATAATTATTTTTTTCATACAAAATTTTCCAAGTCATATCTGTCAAAAAAGTGTAGGTACATTTTGCACGCAAATATCTGTTAGTTTAAAAATTAGAAGTACGTATTTACACGAAAAAAATATATTTTCAAGTATAACTTAACTTTTAAGTGAAAAACATGGTGAATATTTTGTCTAATTATAATGTTTAACTTATTTTTAAAGTAAGCGTTTTGTACAAATGTACATATAACCCCGCCATTTTAATATATTTTCATACGATATTTAATTTTCCTACCGAATGAATATGTTCTTTAAAATAATATATGTACCTTTGAAATAAATGTGATTATGAAATAACAAAATGAAACACAAGACTTTATAGCAAGTTTTAAGACATATATTGTAAAAGTCTGTTAATTATTAGTAAAGATATAGGCATAATAAAATTGCATAATTTGTATATAATATTTGATATTTCGGACAATTTTCGTTTTTGTGGCTTCGAACAAACCAATGTAGGTACCTACCTACATATCCAAAAAATGTATCGAGCCCATTTGATATTACTAGTTGCATGTAACACATGAGATCCAACTGTCGATAGCGATAGTATGTATAGTTGAAGAATATGTACCAAACTATAAACCCAATAATAAAAATTATTTATTATTTTATGATATTTAGTTTTCTATACAACACATGTACCTAGGTAGTCAAGATAGGATAGTATGGAGGTCAGTCTTTTTTTCCTACCCGGAATATGAAAACAGCATGATGGTATATGTATATTGTATGTTTAGAGATGAAGTATCAAACTATTAAGTCTTCTTTGATATTGTGTATAGGTGACTACCATACAAAATGTATGAAGCGATGTCGTCACTAAATTCAATTTTTAAAAAAATTGTTAAAAAAAAATTGACATCTTCTACTACAATTTTAATATTTTTTATAGAAAATTAAATTATCTAGTTGGGGTGTTTCGGCTTTTTTCGATAATTGTAAAAGTTTTGGAAATATAGGCAGTTAAACTCATAAATTTATCATAAAAAAAATATTTTTCTTAATAAAAAAGGTTTGAGAAACCCTGGAATTTTTTTGAAAAAACTAATTTGAGATTTTGTATTTGTCTATGTTTGTACCAATTTTCAGCGTTCTACCGTTTATGGTTTCTGAGATATATGGAAAAATAAAATAAAAATTCAAAAGTTGATAACCCCTGACTGAAACAAAAATTCAAAATTCCGAGTATAAAAGTTTTGTAGGCCTGTAACTGTTTATATATTCTGAAATTTTAGGCTCTGTAAATTGAGCGGATCAAAAGTTATAAGGGGGGGACGGACACACAGACACACAGACACACAGACACACAGACACACAGACACACACACACACACACACACACACACAGACACACGAAATGTTCTACTCCGAATTCTGAGTAAATCCGTGTATGGAACATATATGCTGCGAAGCCTCTAAGTTGGTGTTTTTTGACTTCAAAGTTGGAAAAGCCGTGAAAAAAGTAGACCTCTCCATACAATTCTCGCGTATTCTGGCTTGATACATTGTCGATATGTTAAGAGAACAAAGTTCTCCTGAACAAATCGACAGTTGGAATATTGGAATGGTTACTATGGTAACGGAAAGATTCTGATATTCAAATAAAATTTGTTATGAATCGAATTTATTTAGAACATTGTTGTAGGTAGGTACCTACCTATTACTATGTATTTACTTACAAATCACACAACAATATATTGATTTCCTATCAGAAAATTGTATGCGATGTGCTCCTAAACCGTTTGTCCGATTACAATGAAACTTTGGTGAATTGTCGAGCGTGTGCCCGGGATGGTTTCTGGATTTAAACTTTTTTCTTATTCTTCTTCTTCTTCGTGTATTTGGTCATTTCACCTATGAAGGGGGAGTATCCTGGGAAAAGAAGGTCCGACTGTCCCTCCATCTCTTCGCAGGTCTTCCAGGACGGTTTGTGGATTTTAACTTTTTTTTCTTCTTCTTCATCGTGTATTTGGTTATTTTACCTATGAAGGTGGACTATCTTTGGAGATGAAGGTCCAATTTTCCTTCCATCTCTTCGCAGGTTTCTGGATTTAAACTTTTTTCTTCTTCTTCTTCATCGTGTATTTGGTCATTTTACCTAAGAAGGTGGACTAACCTGGGAGAAGAAGGTCCAATTGTCCTTCCATCTCTTCGCAGGTTTCTGGATTTGAACTTTTTTCTTCTTCTTCTTCGTGTATTTTTGGTCATTTTACCTATGAAGTTGGAGAATCCTGGGAGAAGAAGGTCCAACTGTCCTTCCAACTCTTCACAAGTCTTCCAAGACGGTTTTTGGATTTAGACTTTTTTCTTCTTCTTCTTTTTCTTCTTCATCCAATTTTCCTTCCATATCTTCGCAGGTATCTGGATTTAAACTTTTTTCTTCTTCTTCTTCGTGTATTTAGTCATTTTACCTTTGAAGGTGGAGTATCCTGGGAAAAGAAGGTCCTTTCATCTCTTCGCGGTTCTTCCAGGATGGTTTCTGGATTTAAACTTTTCTTAACCGACTGAAGGGACGGGATGTAATGAAGGGAAGGGATGCACTAAAGGGCCTGAAGGGACGGGAGGTATAAAAGGTCCTGAAGGGACGGGAGGTACTGAAGGGCCTGATTGGTAGGGACGTAATGATGGATTGAAGGGACGGGAGGTACTGAAGGGCCTGAAGGGACGGGAGGTTCTGAAGGGTCTGAAGCGACGGTTCATGGAGTCTAATTCTTTTTCTTCTTAATTTTATGTAGACCTTACAGTTTTTACACAAACTATTTCCTTTAGTCTTTTTCTTCGTTTTCTTATTTTATGTAGAACT
The DNA here is from genome assembly GCA_963576475.1 of Molanna angustata. Taxonomy (NCBI): domain Eukaryota; kingdom Metazoa; phylum Arthropoda; class Insecta; order Trichoptera; family Molannidae; genus Molanna; species Molanna angustata. The sequence goes on along the minus strand of OY754985.1, from coordinate 8,846,564 downwards.
TTGGTGAATTTTATACAAACTATTTCCTATAGATTAATCTTCTTCTTCTTTTGTGAAGACCATTTAGTCAGTTTTTATGCAATCTATTTCAAATAGTCTAATTCTTCTATTTTATGTATTTTTTCTTATTTTATGTAGACCATTGATGTAGTTTTTTATACAAACTATTTCTTATAGTCTTATACTTATTCTTCTCTATTTTATTTAGACTTTTGGGTTAGTTTTAAGTCTACTGGTCTTTTGTGCAGAAATATTATTAACAATATGCACACTTGATGAAAATACATATGTAAAAACGAATGGGATGTGGGATGTGACTGTGTAATCTGCACTAGAATCTTTTCAATACTTTTGTTTTATCAAATTTTAACCATTTATATCATCCTATTTTGAATAATTTTCAACACCTTCATATTTGATTTCGTTGACGATATTTAAAGAATGGGGGTTTTGGCCATTCCTGAACTCTTCACAATGTTTATATTTAAATTATAAACTATTTACTATAGTTTAAGTCTTCTTCTTCTTCGTTAATGTAGACTTTTGTGTCAATTTTAAATCTATCAGTCTAATTGTGCAAAAATATAATGCACACTTGATGAAAAAATATAAAAACGAATGGGATGTGACCAACACTAGATCTTTTCAGTACCTACGCATTATTTAATCAAATTTTAACCACATTCCAACATCCAAAATTACTATTTTTTTTTATAGGTACATATTACAATTTGTTTTCGATGATAATATTTAAAAATGGGGGTTGTGGCCAAACCAATCTCTTTACAAAGTTGATAAACAGTCATATTTAAAACCATTTCGCATAGTCCATGCGTACAGAAATTGTATATAGCACTTTATAGCAATATATAAAAAATAATGGGTTGTGGCCATCACTTGAACATTTTACAATGCTTAAACTCAATCAAATTTCAAACCACTTTTCATAGTCCGATATTGCAAAATAAATGGGTGACAATATTATAAAAACGATTGCTTATTCCTTCACAATTTTACATTCTTGGCCAACGGCGGGACATAAAAGCTAGTTAATAATATAACACTCCATTAGTGGACCAATTTAATTGAATACGTGTGATAAATTGAATTTTTATTGAATACGTGTGATATTTTTCTGTAAATGTTATCTTTGTACCTAAATAAAAAAAATAAACATAAAATAAATCTTAAAGTCTTTGCATCCATTTTGTTTCAACTTCATTTTTATCATTTTTATGTCCAGTCATATTTTTGTCTTCATTTTGCGTATTTGTGGTTTTGCATAGTAGGTACTTACGTATATATGTACATATCTAGGGGATTAAAAAAAGTTTTTTTTGTCAAACACACCATACATGTGTGCGAAATAAAGCATTCAACGCTTTATGAGGACAAGCGAAAATAGATTTGCTTTTTCACAAACGATTTAAACAATTTTCGTTGAGTATGCAAATTCACATTCGAAATGGGCGATGATTTAAAATCATCAGCTATAGTCGTACGTGACATAAATTGAATAATGTTAAACCCAGTGCACTATTATTTTTGCTATTTAAATGAATTATTTAAAGTTAAACAAATTTTTCAAAATAATTTGATTTCATGGTATTGAGCGTTTTCAACACGGCAAACAATACTTTGTATCAATCATCAGATATTTTTTATTCGAACAATTATTTTTTCGAATATTATTATAGTACGCAAATACACATAGACTTTCTGTCTTAAATACGGTGCACTCTTATCTTTACTACAAGTGAACGGTGAGCCAGTTTTTTCATTACATATTTAGCTCGCATTGGCACTTTAATAGCAGCGTCTGTAAGGTTTTACATGGTGTTCTCCGGACTTCTTATGTTCTTCTTCTTCTTTGTCAGGCATCTCTCCACTGCTGGATGTAGGCCTCTTCCAATGTATTCCATCTCTCTTGGTCCCGTGCTTCCCCCAGCCAACACATTCCCGCAACCGGAATGATATCGTCGACCCATCTTTTTTGTGGTCGCCCTACCGGTCTTTTATTTTCCCACGGTCTCCATTTTAGTATTCTGAATGTCCACCTCTCGGTACCCTGTCTTGCAATATGCACTGCCCACTGCCACATTTCAACTTTGCAACACGGTCTGCTATGTCAACGACTTTTGTTTGGCGTCTTATTTCTTCACTTCTTATTTTATCCCGGAGGCTCACTCCTAACATTTGCTGTTCCATAGCTCGTTGAGTACATTTCTTTTTGTATATTGTGTTGTACTTCTTATGTTATTATGTGTTATTTCAGATATTTGCAAGGGGCCGTTATTATAACCCATAAGCAGAACGGGTGGTGGTAGAAGACGAACAGATGCATATGCACAAATATTGACTTTTTTTCCTTTTTTGTTGGGAGTCAATAATATTTTATTGATAAATTTTAATATTATAGGAGAACCGGGAAATCAAAGCTGACTTCATTGTTTACAAACCAATTTCTCAATAGATGGCGTTTCAAAAAAGTTTATTCGTTACTTCATAGATGGCGATGGTGTTTCACCTTATTCTAAAGTGAATATATTTTTTACTTTAGAATAAGCTGTACACGACATTGGTGGGGCTGTTCTTCCCCCACTACCACCCGTTCTGCTTATGAGGACTAATAACAGCCCCTTGAAAAACTCTGAAAGAACACATAAAGACGATACGAAGAGTTCGGAGAACTCTAAAACCTTGCAGACACTGCACTAAATGTGTCAAAGAAAGCTAATCATGTAGAAACAACTGGCTCACTGCTCAGTGATAGTGAAGATAATAGTGCACAGAATTTAAGATAGAAAGTCTTGAAAGCCCTAAAGTTGCTCATCTTGGCTACAAGGTCCGCATGTCCAATGGGTCCGAAGAAATTCCCTCGGACATCGTCGTAGAGTTCTCGTCGGAAAGTTGACACGGAGAAGTTAGTGCATTTCCATAGGATATGCTCAGAAGTCTGTTTTCACGTCTTTCTCATTTCACGTCTTGCTCGATCTAGTTGGGGCATTAAATTTCCAGCAGAAAGACTGTTTTACAACGCTACCTTTCTCAGTATTATGTGTTATGCCGCTCCTTTTTAGGCTAATCGTTGTGAAACCCAATACATTAGACGTCTGCTGCTTTCTCTACAGCGCTTCGCTCTAATAGCTTTAGAAAAGGCTTACAGTACCTGCGCTACCGACACACTTTCTATTCTCACAGGTATGGCTCCCCTTGATCTGGAAACACAGTGACGAGCTTCAATTCACAAACTGTATAGAGGCCGAAGCTCAATTTTGGGTGGTGTTTCTCTCCCACCTGTAAATTTATCCACAGTTCGTGAAGAGATAGAGAACTTGGCCCGGAGTTCTCTTTTAGATGCTTAGCAACGTCGCTGGTCTTCTTCTTCCGTGGGCAGACTGACATTTTTATTTCTTCCCGATATGAGGACTCGATTTTTTTCCTCGTGGATTTGTTCCCGATTATTGGACCACGCAACTCCTTACTGGACACGGCAGTTTCAAAAGTTTCACTTATCCCATTCGTTTTCGATCTTTCGTTTGCACTTATTCGATTCGTCCTCATGTCAGCTTTGTGATAACTTTGGTGGGGCTATAAAATACATTGTATTTTTTAAACAAAGTTGATTATCAGTTGAAATGACTCAAAATAAGTTGAAGTGAATAAAAAATGGCTGACCTCACATGTTCTGATAAACTCAAAGTTTTCATTGTTCGGTAACGGATCCCATGTAGGTACTTACCGAGGTTGTAGGTACAATGCGAACAAACCAACCACAAAGTGGCGTGCGTGGACAATAATAATAATGGAGCTTCCTTAAATAACGGTTTCGGAATTAACGACCAATAATATAATGCTCGCGGAAGAAATGGAAGAGAGAGAGAGAGAGAGAGGAAACGGAGCTAAAGGATCGTCATTACGGTTGAAGTTTAAACTCCATTTGCCAGATTAGCCGACGGTTCCACCGACAGTTGCCTTTCTTCCCGGGGCCTCAATTTACGGCCCAAGATAGGCCCCTCTCCCCCCCCCCCAAAGCTATTTATTGCCACCCGAATCGATACTTTCTAAATGTTCCCCTATGTAAAGTCTTTCAAATGCAGGTGTCTTCAATCTTTCCGCTATTTAGCACGTAGTTTAGGCTTTCACCGCTTGAGTTATTGCAGAATTCGCGGCGCACACATATCACTCTCTAATGGTCCATTCACAAGAAAAACAAACCGTTATTCTTTCATTCTTTGACAGGACTCTCTCTGCTTGTAATATATTCATGACGTACGACCACAAAGACACTTTACAGAAACATACACATTGTTTTATATACATATCGTTAAAATAATAATAAAACTAAAAAAAATATTCTGGAACATAAAACGACAGAATTTTGGTAATTTTAACCAGTCAAAAAAAAATAACTATTTAAAACTAGTTGCATGAAACACATGGGATCCATATATCGATGGCGATTGTATGTATGTGTAGTTGAAAAATACGTACCAAACTATAAATTCTTAAATCCAAATTATTGAATATTTTAAGATATTTTGTTTTCTATATAATACATGTATGTCAAGAAAGATACGGTAGTATGAAGAGGTCAGTCCTTTTTTCCTACCCAGAATATGAAAACAAATTGATGGTATGTATGTGTGTTAGGAGATGAAGTATCAAAATATTGAGTCCCCGTAAATATTGTGAAGTGTATTCAGCCATACAAAATGTATGAAACGATGTCGTCACTAATGATGACTTCAGGATGACTTACGTACTAAATTAAAAATGAAAATATAGACTTAACCTAAACTAAAGATGTGGGAGGAGTCAATTCAAAAGTAGTGGGGCAAGCGACAACCCGGTGTTTAGGAAACGCAAGATATAAATTATTTATTAATATATTTATTATTATTATTTTTTTTTTTACTATTATTAATTTAATCTATGTTAATTTATTTGATAGGGTATATATTTAGTAGCGAACTATTAGGAAAATTAATTTGATTGTTTATTATATCCTGGTTATTGTTTATGCTTTTCCTAATTTCTAATATTTCCAAATCAGCATTTCCATTTGGAAATATTAGAAATTAGGAAAAGCATAAACAATAACCAGGATATAATAAACAATCAAATTAATTTTCTTAATAGTCCGCTACTAAATATATTCCCTATCAAATAAATTAACATAGATTAAATTTATAATAGTAAAAAAAAAAAAATAATAATAATAAATATATTTATAAATAATTTATATCTTGCGTTTCCTAAACACCGGGTTGTCGCTTGCCCCACTACTTTTGAATTGACTCCTCCCATATCTTTAGTTTAGGTTAAGTCTTTATTTTCATTTTTAATTTAGTACGTAAGTCATCCTGAAGATGAGAACATCGTTCTCGAAACCGGTCGATAGTTATTTGTGCTCATAAGTGGTGTATACCAAGTTATTATTATATATATTATAAAATAAAAACTATAAATGTTGACTGCATCTGTAACAAGATAGGAAGATATTATTGGATTTGTGGTAAATCGAAGGTGGTTTTATAAAGCAGATCGTACCAATGAGACGTTTTTATAAACGAGTTTCGTTGCTGATAAAGGGTTTTGAATGTATACCGTTAAATTTATGTTAGCGTTATTTGAAAACAATCGGATATCAACATTGCTTCTTACACTAACTTGTAACTTTTGAAAACATTTTATTATCCGTTGGAGCGAGAACACTGCCAACGATGAAATGTCCATAAAAATAGAAGAAAAAAAGTATTTAACGTTGTTCTGTACACTGTCAAGCATCACAGGATCTTAACTTTAAAATTTAACGTTGTAAAGATGATTCTTATGATTCTGTAATCGAAATAAGAATCAAGGGGTAATGGAAAGATGCAAAAGTAAAAATGGACACATAATTGGGTATTGCAACTGACGATTTGTTGAATAAAATTTATTTCTCATAATAAATCGACAGTATTAGGTACCCTTAGTCTTGTGTGTGAGAATTGTATGTAGTGGTGGAATTTTTGGTTATTAGTGGAATTTTTGGTTATTTGGATATTAATTTTGGAATTAGTGGTTTTTCCAACTTTTTAGTCAAAATACACCAAATTAGAGGCTTAGAAGAATATGTATGTCATATGTATAAATATGGATTAACTCAGAACTTAAAGGGTTAACTGCCTATATTCCCCAAAATATATACCTACATAGAAAAACACCGTTAATACGTCAAGTAGATAATTTAATTTTCTATAAAAAACACATACGTTGTAGCAGTACAATTCAAAATTTTAAACAATTTTGGTGAAGACTTCAATTTAGTGACATCATTTCATAAAATTTGTATGGCAGAATACTCCATCAATGTCTATGAGGACTCCTAAATCTTAAAATACATATCTACACGCCATCGAATCGTTATCCTATTTGGGGTAAAAAAGGGACTGTACTCCGCACTATCCTATCCTGACATACATGTTTTTTTAATAGAAAAAACAATATATTTAAACATTAAATAATTTGGATATGAGTTTTTAAAGTTTGGTATATATTCTTCACCTGTACATACTAACCACAATAAGAGCTGGATCTCATTTTTCGTAAAAAAAAACAAATTGTCTGGATTTGTGAGACCATAAATATCACACATATGTATCCAGAATGTAGCTACTTGTTATAAGGTGCGTGTTAAATTAATAAATAATTAATAATTTAAATTAATAACTTTTTGTCATAGTAGGTACCCTGTTAGTTGCTCAGGAGCAATATAAAAAAGACACAAGAAAAATATTATGAATGCAATAAAATTACAAATGTCATTATAGAATCATTCGTTAGTATAAATCCATCACGGCATATCCCACAATGTGATGTAACTAGCGACAGATATGCGGGTTTGCATTACCATATTATATAAAAGGAAGCACGACACAAACAATTTTCAATTCTATTTTTAAACTTATGTGTATAATTATAATTATAAGCTGCTTCAGAATAGATGTTCAACCTACTGAAGCAGTTTACATTGCGCATCTAGTTCTCAAGTATCTTTTTTGTAAAAAAAAATGTATTATTACACTTTGATGTGTATTAAGTATATATTATTTCTTATGTTACAAAGAAAACCACATACATAGGTATTTACGCGATTCCTGATTAAAATTATGCTCATCGGTTGTCGTCAAATATTTTCAGAATTGTCACTATACAAAATCTTTATTTAGATATTATCACAAAGTTTTTTAAAATTTATTTTCGACCAACAAATATGTACTTTTATTATGAAATAAAGATTCAAAGAGTTCATTTTATTTTGATATATCCAAGTAAGTACTCTAAATTCAGAGTGAATTGAATCGAATGGCACCCAGCACTATCAAAATGATTTAAGTTTGTCGGTTTGGAAAGTTCAAGCGTTAAATGTTGAAGGTATTTAATCATATCTCCAATGGAAGATATCAGTTCCTTTCTCTCTTGGTCATGGTGAAATGGTTTATTGTCTCGGATAGATAGGAAGCGGAGATGAAGGTGATTTTATTGTGGTATGAAGGAAAGTTATTATTGAAAGAGGAAATATGAAAACAGGGTCGGCTACAGAACTAGAATACTGTTTTTAAAGGTGGTGATGGTGCTTTCGCAATAATTGCGAAATTCTGTTATTAATGTCCTTGACAACTTTTAGGCATTAATTAATTTGCTAAGTTAATATTGATTGCTTTTTTATGTATCCCTATTTAGTTTTTCTTTTTAAACCGAATATATTTTTCAATTGCATAGGTATAAGTAATATGCAATAAAAAATATAATCGATTTTCATACACATTGATACAAGTAGGTAAAAAAGCCAAAAATGAAATAATATTTCTGGTGCAGTTCAGGGGTGACATCTGTGCGAGACAACGTCACCTCATTTATAAGGACTATCGCTTTCATTGTTTACAATAAAACCAATATCTCAATATATGGCGTTACAAAAAGATTTCTTCGTTAACTCTTAGATGGCAATAGTATAGTTTCGTAGTATTCAGGTGAATCGTTTACACATTATTCAAATATATAGAAAGTTCAAAAATTACATTGATAAGGGAAATCAATAAGAAGGCATAATTAGTGAACGTTGCGCAAGCGCATAAAGTCATCATCTAAACTAGCCGATGACAGGTCGTAAGCCCTGTAGGTGCCTGAGTTGTGGTTCTTCTATAATATCCCAATTTCGTCTCTATTGAGATGTTATTGTCAATAAATATATATGTTCTGTATATAGATTTACTTAGAATTCGGAGTAGAAACATTTGGTGTGTCTGTGTAAATCCCCCCTTATAACTTTTGATCCGCTGAATGAATTTCAGAAAATATTGAAACTTATAGGCTTACCTAACTTATATACTCAGAATTTTGAATTATTGTTTTAATAAGGGGTTATCTGCTTTTGAATTTTTATTTAATTTTTCCATATAATATCTCAAAAAGTATACAAGATAGATCACTGAAAATAACTATAAACATAGAAAAGTACAAAATCACAAATTTATTTTTTCGAAAAAAATCCAGAGGAAATTGGTCAGGAGGAGGAGACTCTTGACCATTTATTTTTTAATTGCTTCAACCGTTTATCTTCCAACAATTTATTTTATTTTAATCTGGTTAAAATAACTTGTACATCCCCAATCAATATCTCATATATAATGTCGATTCAAAATTTTAAATTAACAAACATATTACTTAACTTCTTAAAACTTTTATTAATTTAATTTTAACCAAATTTAACCAAATTTAACCAACAAATTTAACCAAATGATGATATTTACACCAAGCCAAAAAACACTCTCTGTAGGGTGAATTGCCATTGAACAAAAAAAAAATCCAGAGTTTCTCAAATATTTTTTATTGAGCCAAAATTTTTTCTCGTGTTGATTTAATTGTTAAACTTCCTATATTTCCGAAGTTTTTAAAAATATCGAAAAAAGCCGAAACACTCCAACTAGACAATTTCATTTTCAACTCGTGATCCATGTTTTTTAAAAAATAAAAGGAATTGAATTGTAGTTCAACAACAGTTCAATATTTGAGCCACGTTTATAAATAAAATTGATGGAGTCGGTACTACAGTCTCAGTTAAAGAGCTAAACTCAAGTTTTACGAAAATATAGCGTATTACAGTGTCCGTTTAGGCCTAATCTTCCCTCAAATACGTCACTAAAACGACAAATATTTTACTCAACGTTTCTGGCGGATTAAGTACTTAACAGTGAGTCAACTGTCATTTCTCGACTCGTTGCTAGACAACGCGTGTAGTTTCAGTGTTCTATCACTAGAGGCGTTAGTTGTATCGACGGTGGCGCCACACAACAAAACAAACTGATAGCCATATTGAAACGAACATAGGCATTTAAAAGCATTATTTTGGTGAAAAAAATTAAATTTACCATGTTGGATAATAAAACAATAGTATTTCAAGTCGTAGCGTCCCGTTTTGTAGTTCGTATTATTTGAGGTTATTTAAAATTTGACAGATAATAACCACAGAAAAATAATTGAAGATTTAGTAACTGACATGTCATATTGCACTGTAATACGGAAATGGATTCAATCTCTCCTTGACATTAATCTTGAGTTTAACAAACTCAATGAGTTGAGGGCCAACGATACTGTAATATTGGGCCATAGTGTTTTATGATCAGTTCAGTTTTAACGGAACCCCGAATTCGCCCCTGCGTTGTGTACATCCGGTCAAAAGTTCCTTGAGTCTTCACCTAGCCGTTACAAACTATCGCGGCCGTTAGCCGAGCGAATTAACGACGCCCGTTAGATCGTTTCCCGTTATAGAGGCGTCGTTATCGTATCTCTCGTCTCTAATTTCCGTTATGGCATTTTTTAAAGTTATGCCTTTAAGTGGGCGAATCCTTGTATCTCCTCAATATGCTCTGGAATGGCCGAATCGTGTTTAATAGCCTTAACATTATCTGAAGCCATCGGAACATTCGAGATTTTAGAAGATAGGGAGTAAATTGTTTTTCCTTTTTTTATCCTTTTTTCTAATTGCAATCTTCTTTTATTATTCTTGTTATCTTACAGACTGGAATATGTACCTATTGATAGCTATGGCATAGCGGTTTGTAGCTCAACTTAGATATGTCCTCGTTTTCAAGGTTAATATTTGTTTATTTGTTTATTTGCTAATTCACAGAACCAATTGCTTTTTACATACTAATGAACATAAAAAAATTCAAATATTGAAAACAAAATGAAACAAAACACTCAACCAAACAAAAACGAGTGGGTTGTGGCCAACGCTAAACTCCTCACTTACAAGTCATTCCATAAAGTATAAAAATTTTGTATGGAAAATATTCAGCATTTTCACGAAATGAGTTTTTTAAATTATTTTTTATTTAAATATTGTATAACGAAAACTTATAACTCTTCGATGCCATTTTATGAAAGTGATGTGCCTTTTTAAAAATTTGAAATAAAAGTTTCCAATTTTAATTTTCCTGAGCTTGGGGACACTTTGAAATATTAGACAGTTAAAAAAAATAATAAGCACTATTCAGATATCCTTCAAAAACAAAGGGGGTCTAAGCGAGTATTTTATATATTTGCAAAAGTTGAAAAGAATCGAATGAGTACTTTAGTCTATATTCGATAAAGTTAAATAAACACGCCATACAAAGCACACAGCACACAGCACACAAACACACACATATACATTGTGATGAAACTTTCAGAATACAATCTCAGCATAATACTTCTTGATGATCTGCAATAAAAAATACCCTTAAAAATTGCGAAATCAAAACTCCCCACTATATCCCCTTGGGTTAGTGAGGAGTAAAAGACACGCGCTAAACTATAACGTTTCATACAGACGTATTAAAATAGGAATTTTCAAAATTTTTAAGGCAGCATCTTCGAAAGCTACCACTACTCAGAGTTCATAATATTATTCAATGGTTGTTGCATGCAGTGGAATAGTTATGCAGAAAAATAAACAGCCTTAGGCCTTTATACTATGGCGTAAATCTAGCATCGCTGGCTCTCACACTTATCTGTTAATAATTATAGTTCCTATTTATGGCTTTTTATTTACTTGGTAGACTTCATTTAAATTAGAAATAAAAATAATTAATTAATCATATTAATTAATTAAATTATATAAATTGGCAGTTTCTACACATTTATTGTGTCTATAAACGAAATGAAAATTATATTATATCAACTTGATGATAAAAATTCATAAGCAAATAAAGAAAAATTACTTACGGAAGATATCACAAACACATTACTATTTTCTAAGGTCGCATCCAGACTTAGCAACAACGCTAAGACTAATTCGCTTTTGATAAAACAATAAAAATCTTTTCAAAAGTTTCCGTCTAAACTAACTTTATTAATTTCTTCAGCTTGTCTTCAACTAATTGCGTTTGTCAAAGTAAATAATAAAATAACTCTTGTCCGACGCACAGAGGGGTACCTCTGGAATTTGGACGGAAAAAAATATTTTTCACTTCAGTCAAAGAATACTCCTTAGAATTTTAGTGGATTAAAGAACTAATAGGTCTCGATTTTTAAGCAAACTGGTGTGTTCGCTCCTAATATTTTTTTGTTGGTATAGGTTCATACCATAGAAAAAAGTATGATTTTGTTTATTGAATTTGCTCGTGTTAATTATATGCTTAAGTTGTTTGTACTTCTGACAATTTCTTGACCTGTATATTATATTTGGCACTTAAATATAGGGATTTCTTCGAAAAAATGCATTTTTTTAAGATTAAGAGCTCTCTGAATACAATAATTTTAAGACCAAGGAAGAAACGAACACATCAGAAATCGAACAAAAATCACAAACGTCATGGATCTTGTTACGAAACAAATGTTGCAATAGGTATGGAATCGGGCGAGACAGGCCCTTAGGAGATTGACACCCAAAATCCTCAACGGGTGACCTAAGAATAATAAAAGAAGTTTCAGTTAACCACAAAGATAGGCAGACGACGTTATGCCATTCGTGGCAACAAAACGGATACAGATAGCGCAAGAAGGAGATAAATCTGGAAGAGACTTATGTCCAGCAGTGGACAAATGGATGAGGAGAATAGAGAGTGTGTTCTTCTTCTTCATGTTTTCTATCAGATGCCTCCGATGTTGACGATTTAGGAGAAACTCTTCTGTCATGTATGGTGCGGAACAGGTCCTACCTATAAACGCCTAGTTTCGTTTCATTCCAGAATGTTTCAGAACCAGAATAGCTGCTTCCTGCCGACCATTCTACGGCTCCTAATCTCCTTTCAATGTGTGACCAAAATACGACGTCTTATAAAGAGTGACTGTGTGAACAACTGTCTGTCAGTATTATCCTTCAGACTTCAACGTTGCTCACCTTGTTGGACTAGATAGTGTCTAATAACACGTATAAATTGACCGAAACGAAGAAATAATTTTTACCAACGAGATTACACAAATACCCCACTGTGCGACTGTAGATCCCGGCCAAAGTGGACTGTTATTGTTGTCTCTAATAATAAAGATAAATTTAATAGACGTTTTTATTCCCGGCAAATGTTGTGTAAAATTTAATGAAGCATTAAGGAATTTAAAACATTATTTTGAATTTCTGTACACAGTAGGTACCTACCATACAACAGCGTTTTGTTTGAATATAAATCTCGTTATGTTGTTATTATTATAAGCATTTTAAACGCCAGAATAATTATTTTGGGTTGAATAATTAATTTTCATTTCAATTAACAAATAATCTTTTTGATTATTTCATAATTTGAATGTAAATTGTGTACTGTTTTGTTGTATCATAAAAACGATTGGGTTGTGGTCGACAATTCATCCACTATAATAAATGATAGGTTTAAATTAGCGGTGTATTTTTATCCATCTCCGAAAGCATTTTTGTATAGCACTTTACTTTTTTGTGAGGCACCGACTTGGAATAGTGTTTCCAGTATTATCATGTTTTCCGGGTGTCTCGTAAGGGCCGTTAATCGAAAACACAATATGCAAGATAAAATCTCACATAATTAATGAGGTTCAGAATGAGGTTCATCACCCATTCTGAATGCAGTGCCTTTTTTGGTGAGACGAGAATTACATTATAAGGTAATGCACACCCACACACCTGTCGCTGGTTACCCCTCCCCATTTTTTGATATGCCGTGATTGTACGAATGAATAAAACTCAGTTTTCTAATGCGTGAGAATGTTATTTATTTATTATTAATACACAAAACATATATAAACTGACTAATAACGCCCCACTAGGCAAAAGCCTGTTCTGGGATTGTTATTTTACACAGTTGAGTATCTTTATTCCGCTGTAATTTTCATATTTTCGCATATTATAAAAGAAGCGTAAAAAAAGAGTAAAAAAATGTATGTACAATGAATGATACAAATACACAAAAATAACCAATTGTACAAAATATTAATTAAAAGTATTTTTTTTATATAAAAATTATAACATTAACAAAACGAACATACTCTATTTACTTCTGCATTTTATTATTCCTCAAAATAGGATGAATGGTTGAGCAATATATTCATTTGCCAATCAAAGTTATTGCATAATTTATTTTGATTTTATTTATATTTAACAAGTCAACTGTAGGACCAGTCTGCCATCTGTGAATTAGATTGTCTTTTATTTGTCATGTTTTTTCAACATCTGAGCGACACAGGTAGGCGGATATGGTTTGAGCCATGCATATGGACTAACTACAGGAAGTTGATTTTGAGCAGTTAGTCGCACGTCAGCTGAAGTGTGTATTGATATATTCGCGAGACCAAGTTACGTCTCCACGAGTTGAAAATAGCCATAATTTACTTGTGCTATCCTTATGAAATTACGTTGCGCTGATTAAATATATGAATCTGCCGCGTTTTACTTTAAAACTTGCCGGTAATAATCTAATTTACTGTGCACTTTTGAACATTTTATAATATATCGTGATTCGAGGGAGATCGCGATCCACTTCCACGCCGGCGACGCTATAGAGCTCATTGGCCCTGTTCACCACCGGACGCAGCCGCAACATCGGACAAACACAAAATATCCACCATCCATCGGGTTCAACCACTGCCCCCGAGAATCCAACCACACACGTCAGGGCCTCCGATTGGTCTCGAAATCGGCCGCTAAGTACACTCCGTTTCAAGTCGGAGGGGCTTGTACCCCGACCCCTCGGTCCTCGTGTTGGCGTCCGAAGGTTCCGCGGGCTAACACCGGGGGCATCCGACGCAATCATCACCTGTCAGATTTGACGTCTAGTTGTCAACACAGGATGTCTGACCCGACGTCTGCGCCGGCGGTGTGCCCGAACCACACAACAACATTCGCCACAGTTGACGAGTAACTGCCGAGCGAGACTAGAGGCGTCCGTCCTGCTCTTCTCTAAGTATAGAATGACGAGGGCACAACAGCGTCGGCCGCCCACCCCCGCCTTTACTGCCTGGGCCCTTAGAGCCGCAACCTAGGCTTATATCCCGACGCATCGGTCCTCGTGTTGGCGTCCGAAGGTTCCGCGGGCTAACACCGGGGGCATCCGACGCAATCATCACCTGTCAGATATGACGTCTAGTTGTCAACACAGGATGTCTGACCCGACGTCTGCGCCGGCGGTGTGCCCGAACCACACAACAACATTCGCCACAGTTGACGAGTCAATGCCGAGCGAGACTAAAGGCGTTCGTCCTGCTCTTCTCTAAGTACAGAATTGACGAGGGCGCAACAGCGTCGGCCGCCCACCCCCGCCTTTACTGCCTAGGCCCTTAGAGCCGCAACCTAGGCCCGTGATTGTCACAAATTTTCGGTGAGGAATTGTTGTGTTACCGCATGGTGAATTGTGTTCAGACTTTCTCAGTGGACAAACCAGCTTTCTCCGCCAGAAAAGGAGACCGGAGATACGAAATCTGTGTGCCTGCGAAGACCAGGAGAACCGTTACAAGTAAGTGACTGTCTCATATTCCACAGATAGATTTACAGGCTTTCTTTGGTTGACTTGTTCACATCATCATCATCATAATATAATTTAAACCTCCCAGTACCTGAGCGGGAATTTACGCCCCCGCTCATTCAATGAACAATTCTTCTGTTTAAAGATCTTTCAATTGATAACAATACCAGAAGACAGGGTTGTATTGATAAAAAAATATAATATATTTATGTTTAAGTCAACAGTGTGATTGTTTTATTCTCTGACTATTTTTTTTTACCCGGCGGCGTATTTACGTTTCCGTGTTGATTAGTAGGCAAGTACTGCCACGAATTAGGCACTGGTTTGTAGCGCTAATGCACTTAAAAACCTGTGTTGTATTCGAGGCACGTGTCCTCCAGTCGCCTGCAATTATATTTATCATCTCGATGAGCTCCTTCCAAAACATTAAAATAAGCTGGAAGCGCACCATAACCTAAAATAAGTAAACAAATTATATTTGCGCAAAGACACACGAAGATAAATTAAAATGATTAGAAATACTGTTAAATAAATATAATTAAAAAAATCTTATAACGTATGTTTTAATCCAAAAAAAACATTAGAAATACACCTAAAAGAACGATTATGCAAAAAACTTAATAAATTTACGTTGTAAAAATAAGTATTTGAAATAGACTTACTAAATTTAATATTATTTAAAAAAACAAACAAACTTACTTTGTAAATAGTTTAAATAGTAGAAAAAGAAATTAAGATCAGTAAAATGTATGTTCCTAGGAGTCTTCTTAGTATTATACCTCCATCCAAATATGACAGTGACAGACGAAATGCAAGCGAAATGAAATAGCGCGCGAACTTCATGGATATATTATATGTTCCATATTCAATAATTAACTGCCCCGAATAGAACACGTATTAGCAGGAACAGTTTGTGTCGCTAAACCGTGTGCATTTGGAGGACACGTGCCTCGAATTCAACAAGAGTTTTTAAGTGCATTAGCGCTACAAACCAGTGCCTAATTCGAGGCAGTACTTGCCTCCTAATCAACACGGAAACGTAAATACGCCACCCGGCGTTGCTCGGGAATCCGTTCCGTCCCATTGAACTGTTTTTCACTCAAACGCTAAGTTATACTTGAAAATATACATTACGTTATTCGTGTAAATACGCACAATTGACATTTAAATAAACAAAATATTTGTTCACGAAAAAGTGCATATTTTGACGTTTCATTCGTGATAAAAATTGTAGGAATTTTTATGAAAAAATGAAATATATCACAGTAAAACATTAAAAAATCAATTTTGTATTTGCCTATGTTACTTACTGGTCATACAGATCACGATATGCAGAATATTTAACCTTTTAAGTTTCCTAATTTATGATTGATGCTGAAACAAAAAATACACACATACATAAAACTTTCTAAAATATTATGGTGGGGACATAGAATTATAATATACTAGAATTCTCATTCCCATACAAACTCTCACTGTATACGAGAAGCCGGCTCTTGTCTATGTATGTGTAATACTGTCGGTAAGCGTTGTACGTATATTACCACTCAGTATGACTGTATGTGTAAATAATGTTGTAAACAGTTAAAAAATTCCCTATAAAAATGGTGTTAATAATTTTAATGTCATTATTTGAGTTAGTAATAAATATATATTTTTTACATACATACCATCACGCCATATCCCTTACGGTGTAAGCAGAGAGAACCGAGCGCCATATTCCTCTATTTTTGCACACATTCCTAGCTTCCTTTACATCCATGCATATTGAATGAATGAATGATGAACGACTGACCAAAAAATATACATGGGTGTAAGAGATGGAGTGAATAGCAGGGGCCGCCCCAAGAAGGGATGGCATGAGCATGTGAATGATATTTTGAAAAAAGGAAATATAAGAACCTTGAATAATCGACTAGCATGTATGAGACGATTTTTTTACCTTTTAATTATTAAAATTTTTAATGTTATTATTTGCGTTACATAGTGATAGTTATATTTTTATTTTTTAGTTACTGTATTTACAACGTACAAAGTAAAATTAAGTCAATAGGCCGGCTTTGACGTTGGATGTTTTTTAGATGTTTTCCATACCTACTTGCTTCAGTATTTCATTATTCTGGTGTCACAAGCCAACATCATACAAACTTGAGAGAACTTGTTTTGTCGCAGGTTTTTATAAATATATTAATAATAATTGGGATTTGAGAGAAAAAGAAATATGCATAAATCTTTAATATGATCAAATATAAAATAAAACATTGGATTTACAATACAAAACCTCCAATCGGTAATTAATTGAGAAATTAAAAAATTAATAAATTATTTTATACTAACAAAAAATAACTAGGATTAGAGGGAATATTCGTAGGAATATAAAATATCGTGTAATGGATTCGATGGTCTATTTGATTTAATAGTCAAAACGAACAAATTATCTACGAGTACATAATAATGAACAAAGTAACAAGAACAAGGTGTAAATTTGCAGAAAGGCCATCTCTGCTTCCTGAGATGATGAAGTCCAACTGGCCTTCCATCTCTTATGTGGTCTTCCTAATAGGTGGAATATATAGAGGACCGTCCACCACCGGGACTCGCTCTCCGCACATACGCCAGATAACGTATATGTAGGTGTTGGTGCACGTGTTCCTTCGGGTGGTGTAAAGCGCCTCCGTCCGGGCCACGTGCAGACACCTCATCAGTTTTTCACCAAAGTCCCCGGTTGGGCAATGGCCTCTTTTTATTATTTTTATTAAATCCCAGCTTTGTTAAAATATAGAAATAAACAAACAATATTGTGGAATTAACAAAATCATAGCAAACAAAATAATCGTAATAACATATGGAAAAAAAACAAAAACATTTGGAATATGCACTTCCTATTCTCACATTAAAGTCACCCATAATAATGGTCTTTTCTGACGGGGTTGTGTTGTAAATACAAAACAAACAATCGTAAATTGAAGATGGACGGCAGCAGAGCGGTTAGCGCGTTGGGTTAGTAATCCAATGGTCGCGAGTTCGAATCTATAGTATATGATGTAGCACAAGTATTTATGCTTGGTTATATTTTAGCACACTCGTAAACACTGCCATGGAAAGAAATCTAAATATTTTTTAAAACAGCCGTTTCTATTATGGACTAATTACAAAAAATGGGGAAAAAATGTTTGAGAGGTAACAACTTTCGGTGAAATGTCGTGTTCTTAATTTCGATTCATTTGAATATAACGTATTTATCTTTTTTTACTATATTAATAGAAAAACACGATATTTACGAGTGAAATGAGATTTCCATAATGTTTCCATTAATTCTGGGATAGTTTTTACAACTCGACACTGCACAGTTGTGCATTTTGATCACGTTTTATTTAATAAATACGGAGAACGTTTCACGCGGCCGGCCAAATGATTACTGAATATCCTCACGGCAAATGTAACCCAAATTGGAAAACAAAAAGCGGTCTCGTTTTCTGCAGGCAAATGATCATTCTAGTATATTATAATTCTATGGGTGGGGATAAAGAAAATTGGATTCCTACAAATTAAACGCTGTCTCTGTCAACATAATAAAAAAATACATAAATTCTGCTATGTACCTCAAGGAAAAGGCAGAGAGAACCGAACGGCACATAACAAATGCAAAAAAATGTACTTATTTCTCCTTTGTAAACATAATTTCCTTATTTGAAACGTATTTGTTTTTTAATGGTTAATTTCAAATCTTAACAGGCTTTTCAAGTCGCGTAGTAATAAAACGATTAGTTGGACATTTCCATGTGAATTTAATTTATTTTTTCGTCCATTTATTAGTCCAGTGATTAAAAGAGTGAGGAAAAATCCCCGGCGCGTACGGACGAATAAATTGGGTTATTTCCCTGTCCGAGTTAAACGAAAACATTATTAATTGACAAAAAATTACCTGTACCTACCTTATTTAAAAGCTTTTCTCTACCGTCGGACGCTAATGAATGGATGTCGCTCTTTTGAGGGATAGGGATGTGCTACAAAATGGGCTCCTCGGGCACGACAAGAACCCAAATCATTTAATTTGTTAAAACCCACGAGTCGGGACAAGAAAACAGACAAAAGAATGAGAATATATCTGAACATGCAGGACAAAAGTTTCCTAAAAGGGTCGAACGTGGTTTCACATAAAAAAACTAAAGTTAGCCTACATAGATGTTTTTTGTGCAATGAATGAGTTCTTGAAAACCGAATTATTCTCTTATATAATAATAATAATAATAATAAACCGTTTATTTGTTGTCATTATTGTTACATCAAACAAAAAAAAAATATATACAAAATTTTGAACTAAAATTGACAACAAAAAGGCTATTGCTCAGCTGCGCACTACCAGGTATCCCTGGAGTGCTGCTGGTTTTCAGCAAAGCCTTGGGACAACACAAAACATTGAGGACAGACCACATGTCATGACCTATAAAGATTTAATAGTAATTAAAAATAAAATAAAAATAAAATGTATTTCTTCCTTCTCTTTTTTCACTGCTGGAACCCTTGTTGGTTCAATAACCATATCTTGCAGTGTTTCTTAAAACTCTGCAAAGAGTTCATCGCACGTATGTTCTGCGGCAACTCATTCCAGTACTTTGAGGAAGCATACCTAAAACTACCCTCGAATGCGGAGGTTCGATGTCTGGGGAGAACGAGTAAATGGCCTCTCTGTCGCGTTGAGTGGACGTGCAAATCACGTGACCACTGTAGTCTATCAAACAGATAGGAAGGAGAACGTTTCTTTATCACACTATGTAGTTGACAAAGAAAGTGCAGCTTCCTTCTGTTAGACATGTTCAGAATCCCGTGCCGATTAAGATAAGGTGATATGTGTGCTCGTCTAGGTATATTGAAGCAAAATCGGGCACATGCATTCTGTACGCGTTATATCATTCAAGAGTTTTACTCTTAACAATATGGAACAGTTCAGAGTTATGAATTCATAATTTTTAGGCGTTTTTTAATGTAACAATTCATTATATAATTTTTATTTAATCAGTTTAAATAAAATTCATAGTATAATTTTCATTGAATCAATTTATTGGTGTTAACTAAATTCACAGTATGATTTCAATACAATAGGTTAGGATTTAATTCAAAACCGTGCCGTGGCGCAGATGGTAGGTAAGCATTTTGGTTTCTGTGCGGTAGACCTGGGTTTGATTCCCAGCAGAGAAGAAATTTATTTCAATTCATTTCTCACGCTAATATTGCTTCTCTGGGCTGGAAACACTGCTGATTCAGAAGAAATTGCCATATGGTAATATACACGCCACTTGCGCAGGGTACAAGAAAGTGTTTATTATGTTTTTATTAAATCATTGGTTACGATCAAATTCTTAATTTAATTGAATAAATTGCTTAAGATTAAATGCATTATATAATTTCAATTTTCAACGAATAATATTTTTTTTTTCGGTTTTTAACAATTTATTGACTTTATTAAATTCTTTTACATATCATATTGTCATATTTTATTTTGAATAGTATTTGTATTGCTTTTTGTAAACTTAATAAAGCCCTTAATAATTTTAAATTTTAATTTGTATTTTATCCTTACTTATGTTATAAAAACCCACTGATAATAAAAGTGGGATCTATTGCACATTTATTTTGAAATATTTAAAATAAATAAAAAAACATAATTCAGCGGGACTTATTTTTTCAGAAGCATTAAAAAACCTACTTTTTTAAATAATAATTTTTTAATGTTTTTGTTATGTTTTGGATATTTAAACTTATTTTTTTTTCGTGATGATTGGGTAGATTTTGTCTAAATAACTCAATTTATAAATAATAACTACTGACTTAATTTATCGATTCAATTAACTATCTTTTCACCACAAATAAACTATTTCAATTCACCGGTTTCAGAGCGACTGCTTTTCCTCAGCGAATGTAAAAACGACAATAAAACAACTAAGAAAAATAAAAACATGAAATCAATAAAAATGAATGATAACTAGATATACATTATAAATTAAGGAAAATCAAGAAAATATTAGATACGAAGGCAGCAACATCAAAAATTAGGTAACAGGAAAGATATTCGAAGTCGCCGACATGACTCACAATAAATTGCTCCGTGCATTGTGGAGGATTCATAGACAGCTTAGACAACACATAGACACTTCAGACAGCTCTTATTTCTAAAAGTTATGTTTGACTATCTCTAAACAAATATTTAGTTTCTCAACAAAAGTAATTTTTACTGTGACAAATATCTTACAAATGCACAAAGAAATTAGGCGCTCGTTCGCATGCAACATCTACATACATAAGTAATGAGTATTTCTCAATTATGGACTTTTTTGGTGTAGGTGCTGGTTTTTGTAAGAGAGAAATGCACTGAAGCCTGTTTAATAATATATTTATTTATTTAATTATTATATATATATATATATATATATATATATATATATATATATATATATATATATATATATATATATATATATATATATATATATATATATATATATATATATATATATATATATATATATATATATATATATATATATATATATATATATATATATATATATATATATATATATATATATATATATATATATATATATATATATATATATATATATATATATATATATATATATATATATATATATATATATATATATATATATATATATATATATATATATATATATATATATATATATATATATATATATATATATATATATATATATATATATATTATAATATTTTTATCTCGGTTTTCCCGTGTCAGTAGGTCTTGACTAAGACCATTTGTCTTCCGACGTTTCGCCTGAATATCACCAGGCATTTTCAAGGACTTAACGAAAAGCACGCGCGCGACACACGTCTACTCACACTGAAAGCTCACCGTCAAGACAAATGGTCTTAGTCAAGACCTACTGACACGGGAAAACCGAGATAAAAATATTATAACATATTTCACCCGTGAAAACATCAAATATAACATATATATATATATATATATATATATATATATATATATATATATATATATATATATATATATATATATATATATATATATATATATATATATATATATATATATATATATATATATATATATATATATATATATATATATATATATATATATATATATATATATATATATATATATATATATATATATATATATATATATATATATATATATATATATATATATATATATATATATATATATATATATATATATATATATATATATATATATATATATATGTTATTATTAAGTATTTTGGGGATAACCCGCGTCAAATTATGATTCCCGAGAGAATCAGTCGTCTGCCGACGTTTCGTCTGAATCACATCAGACATTTTCTAAAGGCGCCTTGTTAATAAATTTTCGTCTCGAGGGATAGTGCACGCACGTCCGTTCGAGTCGAAAGCTTACTACCAAGTGAAAGTTTGAAAGGAAGCCGCGTCAA
The DNA here is from genome assembly GCA_963576475.1 of Molanna angustata. NCBI lineage: Eukaryota > Metazoa > Arthropoda > Insecta > Trichoptera > Molannidae > Molanna > Molanna angustata. The sequence goes on along the minus strand of OY754985.1, from coordinate 8,824,132 downwards.
GTGTTAGTGGAGGGGTGGGTTTCCCCAATGACGTCATTATTGCGTTTTGTTTGGCTTCTAGTGGTTCTAGTACTTAACGGTATATTGTTTACAGGTGGATTATCAGTTTTCGGCTTACTAAGAATTTTACTTATGTTTTTAATGTGACTATTGTTTGAAATATCGGTAGTTTGATTACTATGGTTTTTAAAAATGTTGTTTTCAAGTACACTTGTCCATGCGGTCGGGATTCGAATGCTATCGTCCCTGTTATTCATTATACTGTTGCTTCTTTTATATATTTCGATTGCTTCCCTGTAAATTCTAAATGTTTCATTGTTAATATTCGCGACTACTTTTGAATTTTCAAAGTCTATGGAGTGATTTTCGGTCAATGAGTGATTTACAAGAGATGAAGTTAGTTTCCGGTTTTTAACATCTACGCGATGTTCAGAGACGCGCGCCGAGATTCTGCGATTTGTCCTGCCTATGTATGTTTTTGAGCAATCACCGCATGGGATTTCGTAAATACCGTGTGACTCTAATGGTATTTTATCTTTCGGACTTTTTAAAAAGGATGAAATTTTGTTGTCTGTTCTAAAAATGGTGCGAATATTATGTTTATAAAGTAGGTGACTGATTTTGTCTGTAGTGCCTTTTATGTAAGGCAAAAATGCAATGGAGAGTGGCTTTACTTTAGTTGACGTATCTTTTTTATTAAAATTTTTATTAGTTTGATTTTTTACTGCATTATTTATCGTAAAATTAGAAAAACCGTTATTTCGTAGCGCGTTTTTAAGATACTCTAATTCGTTTTGAATGTTTTCGGAGTCGGCTATCCTTAATGATCGTGTTACCAAGGTGTTTGCTACAGAGGCGATTTGTGCTGGATGATGGTTCGACGATGCGTGGAGATATCTGTTGGTATGTGTTGATTTTCTGTACACAGTGTGGCCGAGAGTGCCATCGTCTTTTTTGATTACGAGAACATCAAGAAAAGGTATTTCACCGTTGTTTTCTATCTCCATTGTGAATTTGATGTTATTGTGGAGATCGTTCAGAAAATCAAGAAATTTGTTAAGTTCCTCCAAACCGTGAGGCCATATAACGAAGGTATCGTCCACGTATCTAATCCATAGCTTTGGTTTTAAGCGCGCTCTATCTATAGCTTCCTTTTCTAACTTGGTCATGAATATGTTAGCGACTGGCGGTGAAAGAGATAGACCCATTGGTGCTCCTTTTACTTGTTTGTACATGTCGTTATTATAAGTGAAAAATGTGTTATTGAGGCAATGTTCTATTAAAGTTATTATGTCATTCGGTGGGTCACTCATTTCTTTAATTGCTTGAAGAGCTTCGTCTGTGGGTATATTGGTAAACAAGGATACGACGTCAAAACTGACAAGGATGTCGCCCTTGTTTAATTTTTGATTTTTAATGATTTGTATAAAATGTTCCGAATTTTTGACAAAAGATTCCGCTGATTCTACATCTGGTTGTAAGTAGTTGGCAAGATACTTTGATAACATTTGAAGTGGAGAACCGACAGAACTGTGGGTCTAAGAGGAAACGGATAAGACGGATGTTCCTCTTAGACCCATAGTCAGTTCTGTCGGTTCTCCACTTCAAATGTTATCAAAGTATCTTGCCAACTACTTACAACCAGATGTAGAATCAGCGGAATCTTTTGTCAAAAATTCGGAACATTTTATACAAATCATTAAAAATCAAAAATTAAACAAGGGCGACATCCTTGTCAGTTTTGACGTCGTATCCTTGTTTACCAATATACCCACAGACGAAGCTCTTCAAGCAATTAAAGAAATGAGTGACCCACCGAATGACATAATAACTTTAATAGAACATTGCCTCAATAACACATTTTTCACTTATAATAACGACATGTACAAACAAGTAAAAGGAGCACCAATGGGTCTATCTCTTTCACCGCCAGTCGCTAACATATTCATGACCAAGTTAGAAAAGGAAGCTATAGATAGAGCGCGCTTAAAACCAAAGCTATGGATTAGATACGTGGACGATACCTTCGTTATATGGCCTCACGGTTTGGAGGAACTTAACAAATTTCTTGATTTTCTGAACGATCTCCACAATAACATCAAATTCACAATGGAGATAGAAAACAACGGTGAAATACCTTTTCTTGATGTTCTCGTAATCAAAAAAGACGATGGCACTCTCGGCCACACTGTGTACAGAAAATCAACACATACCAACAGATATCTCCACGCATCGTCGAACCATCATCCAGCACAAATCGCCTCTGTAGCAAACACCTTGGTAACACGATCATTAAGGATAGCCGACTCCGAAAACATTCAAAACGAATTAGAGTATCTTAAAAACGCGCTACGAAATAACGGTTTTTCTAATTTTACGATAAATAATGCAGTAAAAAATCAAACTAATAAAAATTTTAATAAAAAAGATACGTCAACTAAAGTAAAGCCACTCTCCATTGCATTTTTGCCTTACATAAAAGGCACTACAGACAAAATCAGTCACCTACTTTATAAACATAATATTCGCACCATTTTTAGAACAGACAACAAAATTTCATCCTTTTTAAAAAGTCCGAAAGATAAAATACCATTAGAGTCACACGGTATTTACGAAATCCCATGCGGTGATTGCTCAAAAACATACATAGGCAGGACAAATCGCAGAATCTCGGCGCGCGTCTCTGAACATCGCGTAGATGTTAAAAACCGGAAACTAACTTCATCTCTTGTAAATCACTCATTGACCGAAAATCACTCCATAGACTTTGAAAATTCAAAAGTAGTCGCGAATATTAACAATGAAACATTTAGAATTTACAGGGAAGCAATCGAAATATATAAAAGAAGCAACAGTATAATGAATAACAGGGACGATAGCATTCGAATCCCGACCGCATGGACAAGTGTACTTGAAAACAACATTTTTAAAAACCATAGTAATCAAACTACCGATATTTCAAACAATAGTCACATTAAAAACATAAGTAAAATTCTTAGTAAGCCGAAAACTGATAATCCACCTGTAAACAATATACCGTTAAGTACTAGAACCACTAGAAGCCAAACAAAACGCAATAATGACGTCATTGGGGAAACCCACCCCTCCACTAACACTTGACGCGGCTTCCTTTCAAACTTTCACTTGGTAGTAAGCTTTCGACTCGAACGGACGTGCGTGCACTATCCCTCGAGACGAAAATTTATTAACAAGGCGCCTTTAGAAAATGTCTGATGTGATTCAGACGAAACGTCGGCAGACGACTGATTCTCTCGGGAATCATAATTTGACGCGGGTTATCCCCAAAATACTTAATAATAACATATTTTGTACTCGCGAAAACCTTAGATTAAACATATATATATATATATATATATATATATATATATATATATATATATATATATATATATATATATATATATATATATATATATATATAATATATATATATATATATATATATATATATATATATATATATATATATATATATATATATATATATATATATATATATATATATATATATATATATATATATATATATATATATATATATATATATATATATATATATATATATATATATATATATATATATATATATATATATATATATATATATATATATATATATATATATATATATATATATATATATATATATATATATATATATATATATATATATATATATATATATATATATATATATATATATATATATATATATATATATATATGATGGGATAGTTTTTCTGCATTAAACACATGCTTAGGTACACATGAAAGCGAATGCAACAGACAGAAGTATGTACTCATAGGTATCTTTGAAGAGATCTCAAGCAGAGATAGAGGGATGGAGAGAGATTTGAATATGAAGACAAGGAAGACCACAAGACATTCATACAGGGCTTACGACCTGTCATCGGCTGGCTTAAGTGATCACTTTGCGCCATGGCAACATTCACCAATTAAATGTCTTATACATAGTGGTTTCCTTGTGACAATCGAAAAGTTTAATGCAGAAAAACTATCCCATCACATTAGAAACGCCTGACAGCGTATAATGTCCAAATGAAAACATTACTTAAATTGAAAAATATAAAGAAACGCCTGATCCTGCAATCTGTATAGATCTGTAGTATAATATTTCTAGGCTATTTTTCAATTATATAAAGGAATCGTCATAATTTGTTGATCTACAGTGACATCTGTAGTCCAAAACTCCGTAGCTTTCGAAAGATGGCCGGGGAAATGACGTTTCTCAATGTTTCAACATAAAAGAATGACAGCGGAAATTAGTTTGTGTCTCATCCGACAGATGGACGCTTAAAACCCACTTGTGAACAGATTTCAATTAACTAAATATATACAACTTTCAACTTTTCGATTGTCACAAGGAAACCACTATGTATAAG